>MJUU01044589.1:0-54889 GCA_002080025.1 Modiolus philippinarum | reverse complement strand
ATGCCACATGTGTCTAATCCACATCTTTGGGTCTTTGTTAAATTTGACATCATGGGGCCTCTTGTTTACACCAAGACCAATATAAAAAATCCGAAAGCTTATTGCGCATTTACAGACTATATGCAACAATTCTATAACAAAATTAAATCCCTAAATCCATAAATGTAGGAGGAGTTTGTGTCACATGCCACATGCCACATGTGTAAAAATAGACAGACAGCATGGGGCCTCTTGTTTGCACCAAGACCAATATCGAAAATCAGAATGCTTATTGCGCATCTGCAGACTATATGCAACAATCTACAACAAAATTAAATCCAAAAATGTAGGAGGAGTTTGAGTCACAAGAAAAGTGTGACGGACGGACAGACGGAGGGTATAACATTATCCCCGAACTTTCTTCGAAAGTGCGGGGATAATCAGGTGGTTTTGATTTGAAGTCATCAATTCGGACATCCCGCAATACCAGTTTGTGACTGAAGATGTTAGTTGCAATTGGTTATGTATATGTATAAGATACAAGAGGAACTGTTTGGTCTTTAAAGTATGGTGGTTCCTTGGCGGTAACATGTTTATTATGAAGAATATTGCCAAGATCCTTTGTTTGTAAATTTGAGTTTTAAGAATGAACGACGTTCTTGTTCATGAGCAGATGTGCTAACAGCTTTAAATAGTCTGTGATGAGCAATATCTAGGACAATGCAGTTAATTTGTATTCATGTGACGATGAACCTGTCACAGATGAGTTTAAACAGATTTTATAAAATGAATGTAATTTTGAATGGGGTAAAGAGTATAGCTTTGTGCGTATGTGATGAATACCCAGGGGGGGGGGGGCATTCATGTATGGTAAAAGACCAGTAATTGAAATGTCATGCAGATTTGGGGTAGTGTAATGTCGATGCCCATGACTGCGTTGACGGCGTTGGCTTCCATTTAAGATATTCATCACATTGACAGAGCCACACCCAGGACTTGAAAAATTACCTAATAAATATACTTTTAAATTATCATTGCAACCATATGGGTATTGCGGTTCCAAGCTCTCTAATCCAGTATTCTTTTAGTTGTAAACGGTATGGTGTACTTAAAGTTGGATTGTTTGTGTGGTGATATATTTTCTTAGGGATTCTTACCTTCATGTTGACGATGGAGTGGTCTGGTTGATTGAAGTGTGTGTAGACATGACGAGTCTTGTCTGACAAATGGGCTGGTTAATACCCTCGGGGACTAACCGTCCACCAGCAGAGGCATCGACCCAGTTGTAACAAATAACTTAATACCGAAGTTACTGTGAATTTATTTTCTGCATATGCGCATTTCGACAACTTATGTCTCTTCAGTGCAGATAAAATCTAAACGTTTGGAAGATCATTAACCCAAAGATGTTCAAAAACTGATAGAGAAAAAATTACCAAATTGAATTTGATCTAAATGTATAGCAAAAATCAGCCAAGGACAGAGCTTTGCATGAGGGTGATACTCCTTAGTTTCAACAAAATTTACAAAAATTTAGATTTTGCAAGGTTTTAAAAATAATTGGCTTTCGGGTAAGCACCGAAGTACTGACTAATGGGTTGGTGAATACCCTCGGGGATCATGTTTCGGGTAGTTTTATTTCCGCTATTTTCGATCCACGAAATGAAGCGTGAGAATAAAACTGACGCAGTTTGATTACTTTGAAGCTTGCCACAGACCTGCGAATTCAAGATAGGTTTTAGATTTAGATCTAGTGATCTCCATTGATTTCTTTATCTCTTGTTCTGGTGGATATGTTACTGGGATCCTCTTATTGATGGAAAGAACATAATCAAAATACATGTAAGTGTGGTTGAAGGATCTAGCATCTTTTATTTTATGATCTTTTACGGATCCTTTAGAAATTCAGTCTCGATAGACTATAAAACAAGTCTGTGAGTAGACGAGCTCAATTAGTGTCAATTCGTATGACAACTTTCTGTTGATAAATAGCACCTCTTGGCATTAATGGTTTATGTACCAGAGTGTTTCAAAATTGACAAAAATTATGGACACCACATGCACGAAAATCTCTGTATGTATATACTGTGAATTCATTTTATCCGTGGGGTACCAATTTTCGTGGTTTTATTGGGTGTCCCAAAAACACGAATTCAACTACTCAACGAAATATGATTTTCTTGTGCAAGTTTCAAACTCATGTGAATGAACATATTGAAGGACCTGATCAAAGAAAGTCATAAACCTTGCACTTGTACTGAGCCCTACACAACCTGATACATCCAAAAAGGGTAGATATACATTCTCTTGAACCTTTAAGAGCATCCCAATTTAATTTTGATAAGTTATTATTATTTAAACTTTTATGATTTTAATTATGTTCTACTGAAAATACGCGTTTATTTTGCAATCAATACAGATAAGAAATAATTCATGGGCGCCGGTGGTTTGCTGGAGATTTACATATGGGTGTCCATTATTTTCGTTAATATTTTACCCAGAGCGTAGCGAGGGGTAAAATAAACGAAAATAATGGACACCCATATGTAAATCGACTACAAACCACCGGCGAACATGAATTATTTCGATTCTAATATGACATTTCATGATCTGAGCGGACCTATAGTGAGATAACGAGAGCCATTACTTCAGATTTACTGACGTTTTTGTGCACAAAACGTATTGTGACGTCGCCAGTTTCAGCGTAAAGACTGTGGTGAAGTCGCTCATTATGTTATTGGAGATTTTCATATGGCAAGTCGTCATGGTTTCCATTGTTCCCATATTAGAATTATTAATAACGAATGGAGTAAGATTATGTCAGATGATTACCTAATTACATAATATCTACACATTACTATGAATTGTTAATTACCGATGACACTTTAATTTCAGGTACAGTTCTTAACTTTGGTGTTTTGACATCAATACCGATACTAAAGCCATGAATTTTAGAATTTTTATTTTTATTAATTTTCTTTTTTTTGGAACAAGTGGCAATCCACAAATTTACGCATACCACGAAATGTCTTATTTTTCTCTACCCACGAAATCTGATATCCACGAAATTAAATGAATTCACAGTATATGTATTAAATGAACAATATCATGTAAAATCAGTTAAAATCACCAAAGGCATTGGTCCAATTATAATATATAACATATAATATATGTATGGCATGATATCATTTAACAGATAATGATCATGACGTTATATTGTTTTTCTTTGATACAAACAACATGTATGTATATTTCACAGTTAAAATTCATTACTGTAGAGCTTGTAGTGTCAAAGGAGCAAAGCACTAAAACTGCTAAGACAGGGATACGTTCAGTGTTTGTACTTTTCATCCTTTCAGACATTCTATGGCAATCAGCACGACATCATAGACCGATATGAAATGTCGGTTTCACCAATGAGAACAAACTTATTCAGCTGGATTTACGCTTCCCGGATTTGACATGACCGGTTATGTCTTTACCCTACATTGACCTACTGACAGCTGTGTGACGGGGGCTGTATACAGAGCAGGACAAGCTTACACTCCGGAGCATCTGTTGTCACTCTGTTTTTTTTAGATTCACATTGTTTTATGTCGTATTTGTGGTTTCCGCTTGGTTAGTCACACAGTGTCAGTGAGTAAATGTGTAGGATGAAGTCAAATTCGGGAAGACGCGAATCAAGCTAAAATATCCGTTTTTAGTTTGGACGATTCAATAAAGTGAACTTGAAATGAGCATTTAAGTATGGCTTTATTGGTTCGGGTCTGCAACACGAAATATATGCGATAAAAATGCGATTCAATATAGAATAATGGAAGTTTTGTTTTGATACGAAAAATATTTGCGACAATAATGGACGAGTGGGCGAGTATGTTACATGTATTATAGATAGCATTTGATCTATCAGAAAAAAAATCTATTATTCTGTTTATTCGTAATATACTTAATCATTTGATAGAACAATTTTTGAAAAATTGAAGTCAATTTTCAAGAAATCGAGAAATTATAAATAATTTGTAATTTACTATTCTACCGGTTTTAGAGGATTTATATTTCTGTTTGTACATTGATGTGCTGATTGACGACAAAATAGGCGTGTCATGAGATACTTTTTGCCACTATTCTTTCTCATATTCGGTCAGTACAAAATACTGAAAATATTACGACCTTGTCTTCAACCAAGTAAACATAAAGATGTTTACTTCTTTAATGTTAATCATTCCGGTTCCATATCCGTAACTTCAAAGAGGTGTTCATGCTGAAATCTAACAAACAAATAATATTTCCTGCAGTGATAATGGATGGATTTTATCGGTTGACGTACGCTAAGATTTCAGTCTGTTCTCCTTTAATTCAAATAACTTCACTTATTCGGTTCATATGTACCGAGTTTATATATATGTTGTTGAAGTGACCGTTTTTGTTTTGATTTCGTTTTTTTTTCTTTTTCTTTTGTTTGTTTGTTTGTTTGTTTTTCTTTTGTATTTCACAATAATTCAGATTAATTTCTTCGTTCAAGTGTACCAAGAAAAAAATGAATGCTGCTTTGTAATGGCATTCTCCAATTCACTTTACTCACATGCATCTAGGAGTGCAGGATTAATTATAATCTGCTGAAGTGTAATATCTAGGTGAATTATGCAATCTGATTAGTTACCTTAACAGGAGATATGATGAAGAACAACAATAAAACCGTTGTTCTTTTGTCTTTTTTTTCACTAGTTGTAGAGACTTTGCCTCATGCGCATTTACTCCATATCCTTCAATTCACCATATGAGACCGTATCCCCGTTGTAGCAAAACTACTATTTTTAAACACCTTTAAGGATGGTCACTCCTTGGGTTTATGAAACTGTCTCTGACTTTCGGAATTCTCTTATTTTATCCACCGTGATGCATTAGGAAATTTTGTACACTGACCGCCAGTTTTCTTTTCAAAATATGATTGTATACATCTTGATTAAACTTATGACAAAATTTGATGAAATTCTTGATATATCTTCATTGCATTCCAAAAGGCGATTTAAATGAAAAATCAAGAGTAGTTCGGTTTCCCGCCAAAATTTGAGTCACGTAAATTTCAAAAACAGGTACACTGACATATCAATATTTTTTGCTTAAAATGATGTATGAACAATGTTTCAATAAATAAAGAAACTAATTTTAAAATCTTGATATAATGAACTTGAGGAGTGACCATCCTTAAATGAAAATTATAGCACCATTTGTTTGTAAGTACAATCTTTTCCGGCATTGGCTCGAATTGTTATTTAAACTATCGATATCCAAGAAAAATCTGTTAGGTGATGAGAAAATCCAGTTTTATGAATGAAAATTGTTTTTTTAAGGTTATAGAAATGAATGGCTGTCTTTATATCTGATGGGAAAACACGCCCATTGACCTTTATGAGATGTTTTCATTGGTTTAAAATGAAACATATGATAAACACGTCAGATGTGCATTGTGTGAATCGATCTATATGTAAATAGGTCATTTAAAGTTTACATAAGTACACGTGTGGAGAGGTGTGATGAATTTAGTATTATACATTGAGTTTATAACATTAATTATAAATTTTTATCAGTAACGTATTCTTTTGAGTATTAATTAGTGCTTAATATTCAGGGAATGGTGTTCTATAATAATCATGAATTAAATTATAACGGTATATATTTATGTCAAACATGTTCCCATTCATAGTTACAAAAGTTGTAGTGTGTATTATTAAAATAGTGTAGTAAATGTTTCGTAACATTAAAATATACAAAGATTGCCATTTGTTCGTTCGAAATTTGGAACAAATTAACCATCAAGCGCAATTTGGCCAGTTATAGCGATTTTAAAGGCTTAAAACTTCTTCAAAAGACTTCCGCTTCGCGGTCGCCTTTTAAGAAGTTTTTACGCCTTTAAAATCGCAATTACTGGCCAAATGCGCTTGATAATATATAATTGCAGAATATAAAAATTATTTGGGCTTCTCAGTGGATATGGGTTTATATTCCCTGTCATATAATATATAATAACATATGGCGGAATGTCGCATCAAAGAATAAGATCACTGTGATCTTGACCTTGAATGTCAAGGTCAAATAATAGATCTTGTTGGGGAAATTTTGTCCTGAGCAGAACTGTTTTGTCTTTATCCCAAGTGTATTCATATTTTGTATGTATATGCATTCGGTCCTGGTGGAGTGTCACATATAAGAATTAGGTCACTGTGACCTTTACCTTAAATGTCAAGGCCCCTTAATTGATATTTTGTGAATTCTTGTCCTGGACAGAACTGGTTTTGTCCTATGGCCCAGTGTGTTCATATTTGGTATGTATATGCATTTGGTTGTGGCGCATAAAAGACTTTATTCACTGTGACCTTGACCTTGAATGTCAATGTCAAATAATTGCGCTTTAAGGAATTTTTTTCCTGGACAGAAATTTATTTTTTAAGGCTAAGTGTGTTCATATTTGGTATGTTTATGCATTGAATCGTGGCAGGGTGTCTTGTAAAAGATTAAAGTCACTGTGTCCTTGAACACTAATCAATCAATAGAAAAGATGAAACAAAAAGCTTTAAGGAGTGTATCTCGTCCAACACAATTCAAGAAGATACTGAGCCCTAACTGTCTTAACCATACGTAATCTTTACTGACAATAACATGACCTAATTGATTCATATCAAGAGGAGACATCAGTTTTAGTTGACTTAAAAAATGCTAGTTTATTTATTTTTCTTTATTTTCACCAACCTATGAGAGAGGTTGCCGATAAATATTAATAAAATTAGCATTGCCTGATATGAAAGCATAATAATTTCTGCAAGGCAACAAGGTCGTGCATGGTAAATTACGTAGCAGCAGGTCCCACGAGGCCTTAAGACCGTGTTTTCACTTGCTCAACAATTAATTGAGGACGGAAATTAGGGTTTGATAAATGCATTGTCATATTGACAACATATATTTAAATCAGAAGTTCGAAAGCGTGACAATTTGGTTGATGCAAGACGTCCTCACTTTTACACTCTGGATAATGACCTTGACCGAATATAGTTCAGGAATTGCAAGGGACGTTTTAAGTACTATGACTAGTATAAACAAAATATTTTTTTGAAAATAAGCATTCTTTTTTGGGGCAGAAAGCCCCCTTCAGAATATTTTTTTCATCATTTTTGCAGCCAAAATATTTTTTTCACATAAAATCAGCTTCAGAATATTTTTTTCGAAAAAAACATAGCCCCCCCCCCCCTTTTCAGGTTAAATGGTCGGTCCCTTCTTGTTTACTAGTGTACAATGAAATTTTTAATTAATCAGCAGCGTAAATAATGTACTTTTTCTGGTAAATTTTGCATTTTTGATTAGATCTTGACGATGTAATAAAAAAGAGAGAGAAATATCATTTATAATTACTAAAAGAACAAAAAGAAAAGATTCGTGGAGTCGGGCAGCTCAATATTTTAAGACGATATATAAATAATCTATGCATAAACACGTCCTTTCTAAATTATGTCGCATACCAAGGAAACACAAGCATACATAATTGGTGAAGAGTGAAAAAAATGTTACAATGGCGTGACACAATGGATATCAAATAAGCACAAGAAAAGATCCCATAAACTCAGCAAATTGGTTTCAAGTGAAGGTATTCCCGGTAGTCCGTCGTTCGTGCACATGCACAAATTCCCTTACCTGTGAAAAGCTTACATAATAACGCGTTGTTTTCTGATATTATTCCTGGTCAGCATGGTCGTTAAAAGGTTATATCATGATAAATGGCGGATGCAAATTATCGACAAAGGTAACACATCCTTTCAATCCAGGAATGCAAAGTGCTGACCCCTCTAACAAAAATATATTGCTTGAATATTTATATCTCGGCTGCCTTAGAGATTTTGAGAAAGTTTGCTCCTTCAGTGCTTGGTTCTATCATGCATTTTTAGAGACTGTCTCATGTGCATTTACCACATATTCTTCCTTTGTTTATTAAATCTGCAAGATGGTTGGTTCTTTACCTCTTGATTCCCTCATGGGACAAGTTCATTTAAGGTTAGAAACCACCAATTCATTTCTTTAACATTTTCAACTGAAATTCCCCATTATCAAATCTGTCTGGACAATTTATCTTAAGTATAATCTGTATGAAACCATATATTTTCCGAAAGGTGCATATCTCGTCAACATCATATCAAAATTTCATACCTTTAAAGCCTTCCAAGAGAGTTCCGAAGGGTGGAAAAACCCTATCTATAAATATACACGATTACGGCCAAAACATTACGCATTGATAGTATACCGGAAAACCCCTATGATAAGTACTGAAAGGATTAACCTTTGTCTCAAAATAAGCCTGATACATCAATGTTCAAAAAGGTGTATCATATGTTTCATTCCGACATTTATTTTTAAAGGTGCAAGAATTCAAAGTTATATTTAGATTCTAAAAGAGCTATTTTTTCATTTGTTCTAAGCACTGATTGGCTGAATTGGTGGTTTGACACCTTAAGATACAAGTATGCGTAGTGCAGATTTAACGAGATCAATTGGAAATTTGATGGTATCATTTGCTGAGCAAGTCAAAGATTAGTAGTATTTGCTATAGAATTGAAAATTCATACTCTGATATTTTTAACTGTTATCTTCATTATCGTGTAATTGTAATTAAAAGATAAGAAATACACCAGAGGCTTGTGCATTTTTAGACGGGGTATATAGCGTGACATACCCTGGATGTTTAGTTATATTTCCTGAGGCGAAGCCGAATGAAATATAATAAACATCCAGCGTATGTCACGCTATATACCTCGTCTGTAACCTGAATTACCTTTATATTCCGATTAACTGCCCTGGTAAAATGAAATCTGCGAAAAATGTTACTGTTATCAATTTCAACCTGTTGTTTTCATTTAATGACGTTGTCGATTTCCATGACAACTTATAATAGTTGGCATTTTTCCGAATATATGTTGACATTCAAGGAACGTCATCCAATCAAAAGCAGGCTTACATCTGTAATTCGGAATATTATACAAAATACCATTTCATATCATTGACGCTCTAGAAATAATCGGTGTTGCAATAAATGATGTAATAACAAAAATACCGAACAGAATTGTCAAGAGCCAAATTCGTGAGGACAAAAGAGAAAGCAGGTTAAAATTGTCGGAAAAAATTGTCGACCGCAATGGTCCTGACTTAGTACAGGCATTTCGAAAAAATAGAGGCTAAAACCGGTTCTATGGCGCACCAAACAGCCCCTTTGATTGCGACAGTGTCCGGTAGCAATTCAACAACATTTGCTTTTGAAAGGTCGTAGCCAGTTAAATGAAATGATTATCTAAGTATTAAGTAAAAAAAATCTTGAGTCGGAGTTCGGACAAAAAATAACAAAAAACAAACAAACAAAAAGGCTTTCAGAGAAAAGACGGTTTCTGAATGATAAACATTTCTTCTATTACTAATGAGACAGTTGTGATGACTGTGGTTGAACCGGTAGAAAACGGAAATAGTGTAGGCAGCTATATAAGTTAATTATCCAAGAAGCAAGGTTTTGTTGCTTAGATAGACAAATGCCACTAACAAATACAGTTGTACATATTTACTGTGAACTTGTCTTATTTTTATTATTTTTTTATGAAGAATCAAAGCTGTATTGGAAAATTATTTGCACATGTATATTTGTATACTTCTGTAATTAATTAAAAATTGCATGATTCCCGTCTTCTTTATCAGCTATATTAGGAACGGATAAAACTGTCTGTTTTGTCAAACCAAATAATTATTGACAGAATAAAAAAAACTACTGCAGAGAAAAGTGTCAATTTAACAACGGGAATTGTTCTTATATTACTACATTATATAATAATGGATCTCTACAGTGATACAACCAGAATTTCCTATATAATAATTTGTTGTCTTTTGATGATGGTTGGGATTCCCGGAAATTCACTGATTATATGGACATTTATTCGCATTAAACGTTTGAGAATGGTGCAGAATGTTTTTATTGTTCTGCTTGCTATTGTCGATCTGGCAATTACCATGTACCTTTTACCGTTCGCTCTAGCTTCGTTGTTATGGAACAGTAAACCAGTGTCGGAAAAGTTGTGCGTTTTTAATGCCCTTGCTGGTCACTTTTTATTCACTTCCTGTTTAGAGCTGATCATGTGCATTGCAGTCAGCAGGTACGTCAGAATTTGTCATTCAAAGAGATTTGATACAATTTATACCCAGAGAAACGTTATATTAATGACAGCATGCTGTTTGGTGTATTGGTTCGTATTCTGCCTGCCTTTACTTGCTTTAAAGCAGCCTTTAATTTTTGATAAAGACATGCATGTTTGCATTTTTAATCGATATGAGAGCAAAATCTACACTGTAATTTACATTGTGTTTACCTTGATAATTCCAGTTAGTGCTGCATTGTTTTCCTATATTAAGATTTTTATATATGTGCGAAGTGCAAAAATTAAACTCTACAAAAAATGGAACAATGGTTTAGCCAGACGAAGAATCTTGCACGAGCTTACCATCACGAAATGCCAATTCTCGGTCTTTGTAGCCTACTTGATATTCTATTTTCCGTTCGGAATTTCAACCATTATGATTTTCCTCCCAGACTGCCACATTCCTTGGCTAAATACCTGTAGTATTTACATGGGATTTGCAAATAGTTGTATCAACAGCATTTTATACGGTTTCTTGAATCGAAATATTCGCAAGGCTTACTTGGAAGCACTTCCATGCATTCGTAAAACACGAAATAAGCGTGCTCAGACATTTCACGTGATGACAGCAACGTCAAGTACACAGACATCTTGTATGTGACATTACAAAAAACGTTAATATTTACATCATTGCCTTGTAGAAATGCAGATGAAAAAGCTTTTGCAGGTACAGTTAGAAATTAACTTTTGTTTTGTATACTTAATAGATGTGCTCCCGGTTTAGAAAGAATATTTGCTCAAAATATTTTATGATCATTTGAAGCATAGAACTCTAGATTTTATTGCTCACGACAGTTCAATGATGACTGAAAAGATAAGAGTAAAAGCATATGAGACAAAGTCTCTACAAATACATGGTAAAAAGCAAGCAAAGGAACAACGCTTATATTGTTGTACTTCATCTTAAAATCACCATAAGGCCTTCAACAATGAGCTTTGCTCATACCTCATAGTAATTTCAAGACGATCCTAGCACTGGTTTGGGTGGAATCCATTGCTTATTGTCGAACAACGCTACATCTATGTCTTTGCTGGTTATGAGACGGGAATGTCAATAAACATTATTTAAACTGGCAAAGTGCTCTTACAATCACTGTCATCCGTTGCCCGAAAAAGCACTAGTGTCTCAATCTAGTGGACGATTACAACATATAGACAAACACGGGGCACTCATCAAGTCGAATGTAAAATAGTGAGATGTGGGTACTTTAAACAGGTGGTCAGAGTTACATTTCGAATTAACAATAATAAATGCCAAAATCTGAAAGTATGAATAGTATATCCATATGAGAAATCCTCTGACGAACAAGTACACCATAAAATTCTCTCACGAACAAGTCCCTTTATTGCGTGAAAAATCAAAATATATGTTATAGCATGACAAACTAGATGTTGTCGGAACGACAGCTACATGTATCCCCGCACTCCCTGTTTGACACCCCCTGGGCAAAATTTTCCCAATATTTTTCAAATAAAACTATTGATAGTAGTTATTTTTACAAAAAGAATTTAAGGATATATGGTTGTTAGGCATAATTCAAAAAAATAAGTGGTCTTTGAGACTTTCAGGAAATATACCAAAAGTGAAATCAAATATTTCTTTGAAATCCAATTGAGGAAAGTGTTTGTCCTAAATAAAAGAAGCTATTTAAGTATGGTTGCAAGGTAGAATTCCAAAAAATAAGACTTAGTGGTTTTTGAGACTTTAAGGAAATTTACCAAACTTGGAATCAAATATTTTTAAAATCCATTTAGTAAAAATGTTTGTCCTAAACTGAACAAATGATTTTAGTATGGTTGTTAGGTAGAATTCCCAAAAGTAAGTGGTCTTTGAGACTTGCAGGAAATTTACCAAAAATTGGAATCAGATATTTTTTAAATCCAATTGATGAAAGTGTTTGTCCTAAATTAAGGAAGCTATTTAAGCATGGTTGCTAGGTAGAATTCTAAAAAGTAAGTGGTTTTTGATACTTTCAGGAAATTAACCAAAATCGGAATCGAATATTTTTGAAATCAATTTAGTTAAAATGTTTGTCCTAAACTAAACAAATTATTTTAGTATGGTTGCTAGGTAGAATTCCAAAAAAGTGGTCTTTGAGACTTTCAGGACATTTACCAAACTTGGAATCGTATTTCAGAATTCTAATTATTCAAAATCTCATTTTCTATTAAAAAAATGCTAATATACATAATTATATGCTGAAATCTCAAAAGATATGAGTCTTTGACATTTTCAGGAAATTTACAAAAGTTGGAACCGGAATCATAATTATTGCAAGCTTATTGCAAATCTACAGACTATATGCAACAATTCTGCATAAAGATTTTATCCCTTAATCCAAAAATGTAGGAGGAGTTTGTGTCACATGCCACATGTGTAAAAACCCACATCTTTGGGCCTTTGTCAAAATCAACATCTCGGGGCCCCTTGTTTGAACAAAGATAAAGTGAAAAAAATCCGGAAGCTTATTGCGCACCTACAGACTATATGCAGCAATTCTACATCAAAATTAAAAATCCCTAAATCCAAAAATGTAGGAGTTTGAGTCACAAGAAATAGTGATGGACGGATAGACGGAGGGTATAACATTATCCCCGAACTTTCTTCGAAAGTGCGGGGATAAATATGAGGCGTAATGGTACAGTTATTTCTGTTGTTTCTTTTTCGTTTTTATTCTTTTTACAGTTATCAAATGACACTAAATTGTTTGAAATTTGTCTATTAAAGCATTTTCCGGCATATGTATCGCCAATATTCTTCCTACGATTTTGTTTTCAGTGCAGTTTTCGGCATTTACATAGGTGAAAAATGTGCATACTTTGATACAGGTATTTACATTCCAAATCAAAAATTCTTTTTGACAAACCAAGTAATGTTGTTGAATGACTTAGTTCGAAATAGGAACACAAATACAGCAGGGGAGCGTAAAAAAATAAGAGCACATTTTAAATAAAAAATCTATGGAATAAATAAAACAGAAGGGCCAATCGTTTCAAGCCTTGTTTTTTTCCAAAGGCAGAATTAAAAAAAAGACAACGATAAAGTAGAAAGTCAACACGTCTACACAAACACACTAAATCTGACATACCATATATTTTGGGTAAAGGTATGTTATTTTTGTATCTGAAATATGTTTTGTTTTGTCTGGTTTGTACATGTATATATTTCTAAAAAGAGGATTTGTATTATATATTTACCCAGTGATGTGTTCTTTAGAATAAAATATTGAAAAGTAACTGTCTTATTTTGATAGTAAGGCCTTTTCAACATTACTGGCTTTTTGTGTATGATAGCAGAAAAAAACGTTCGCATGCTTAAAAAGATCAATCAACAGGATTGGCCTTTCGAACTCTTAAACTCAAGAGGTATCCGGAGACAAATCGTATTGTACCACGTTGCTGTCCGAAAACAAAGGAGTACTGTGGTAGTTCTTTGTCAAAAGTATTCATTAACTGATTTTATGAAATATGCACTATTAATTAAACACGGAATATAAAGCATCTAAACTGGATATAATTTTTGAAGAATAAACTATTGAAGGATAATGGTAAAGACTTAAGTCTTGCATGTCATATTGTAAAATATTAAATTTGTCTTGGTTAGTTATGTTTGTGAAACAGATTTGTCCTCGTGAAGGATTAATTTATATAGAGATTAACAAACGTTTTGTGTGTTTTTTTTCAAAATTATGCCATGGTACTGCTTTATAATCAGAGAAGTACTATGGATTTTAATTTGTTTTGTCTAAGGGTTAGAAAATGATCTTTCTAATCAATAAAGGCCTCACTGATAATGTGAACGTTTTCGTTAGCAGGCCTGGACATGCTTACCCTTCCGGAGCATCTGATGTCACTCCCGGTTTTCATGAGAGTTCACACTATGAGTGCCTTAGTTCTGAATGTCTTTTTTTATTTCTGCGCATTGTGCCCGTCTTGCGTCCTTGTTTTGTCTTTGTTTTTGGTGTTCCTGTTTTGCAATGTCTTTGGGCTTTGATTTTTGTAATCATTATTTCCATTTTTCCTTCGGTACTTTTCCGTTGTTTTTCTTTTATTCAGACTTTTCACAGAGATTAGTTTGTTTGCCCCTTGTAGATTGTTTCTGCAAAATGGGCAGTGATGGCTTCAAGTTAATTGCCACATAAGGGGCAAATAAGATTAGTTCAACAATTGACGATAGAACCAAACATTAACTTCTGTGGAACTACTTTGGTATTTTGAAGGAAAAGGTAACGAAGGTCTTTGTGTTGACCCCATTATACGAGTGTCCGACAGTTAAGCATCAATTTAATACAGTACAAAGGAGAAAGGTTTCACAGTAGTATCAATAAAAAAACACATAAAAATTTTCTTATTTTTAAATTTTAGATCTTGCGAAAATGATATCATTAAAAGATCCTATTTCAGTTCTTAGAAAACTGTCCAAAATTTTCTGTATCTGCACCTATTTTATATAGTATACAATAAATACCCAAGTTGCATAATAAACAGTAATTCTAATATGGGAACAATGGAAACCATGACAACTAGCCATATGAAAATCTCCAATAACATTATGAGCGACGTCACAACAGTATTAACGCTAAAAAAGACGACGTCATAATATGTTTGTGCACAAAAACGTCAGTAAAACTTGTGGAATCGCTGTTGTTGTCTTGTACACCTTAGGTACGCCTTGATCATTCAATTTCACATTAGAATCGAAATAATTCATGTTCGCCGGTGGTTTGTAGTCGATTTACATATGGGTGTCCATTATTTTCGTTTACTTTACCCCTCGCTCCGCTGCACTACGCTATTGGTAAAATATTAACGAAAATAATGGCCACCTATATGTAAATCTCCAACAAACCACCGGCGTCCATAAATTATTTCTTAAATTTCGTTATGCTGTACACGTGTTTCAAGGAGTAACCTCTCATCAACAGCATTAGAATCAAACAATATGGAAAGCCACAATCCAAAAGTAGTCAGAAAAGAAGTACTCATTACCAAAAATATCGAAATAGGAGGCCAAATTCAGTACTAAAGACATGCACCGAGTGCCATACACGGAATGAGGCCTTAGTATATTTAAGGGGTTATATTTTTTTTATAAAAACAGTTAATTTCTATAAAACGCAAGGTAGTTTTTTCATGTCGGACAAGTCTGACTATTGGGCTGGGACCTCTGGTCCACCAGCAGTTTCAATGGTTTCAAGATACAATAAATACCCAAGTTGCATGATAAACGGTAAAAATCGTTATGCTGTACACAAGTTTCAAGGAGTAACTTCTCATCAACAGCATTATAATCAAACACTAGGGCTGTAGACCCAGACTAATACCCATCGCAACTGCATTTGATTACCAAGGCATGTCATTTTGAAATTTGGCCTTCAGCCATATGGTAATTGGAAAGTAAATCCAACAGAAATAAAGCCTGTCAGGACTGAAATTGCAGGTTTTATTTCAATTAGTTCATATCTGCTACTTCATATAAAGAGTGATACATTATATAATATATAATTCGGTGGATACAAAGATGATTTAACCAAGCTCTCGACACAAAATGAACAAGATTTACTATCATTAAGGTCAAAGGTCAAAGTCAAAGTCACAGTGACCTAAATTTGGTACGCTACCCTTGCCTTCCCATGATGCATCCACACACCAAGTTTGATAATTCTAGGTGCCATGGCACAAAAGTTCTACTCCGGACACGAAATGCACATGGTTTTACTATCATAAAGGTCAAAGTCAAGGTCACAGTGACCTAAAGTTGGAACGCGACACATCGTCTTCCCATAATGTATCCACACACCTAGTTTGATAATCCTAGGTGCTTCGGTACAAAAGTTCTGCTCCGGATACGAAATGCACATGGTTTTACTATCATAAATGTCAGAGGTCAAAGTCAAGGTCACAGTGACCTGAATTTGGTACGTGACACATCGCCTTCCCATGATGCATCCACACAGCAAGTTTGATAATCCTAGGTGCTACGATACTAAAGTTCTGCTCCGGACACGAAATGCACATGGTTTTACTATCATAAAGGTCAAGGGTCAAAGTCAAGGTCACAGAGACCTTAATTTTGTACGCGACACATCGCCTCTCCGTGATGCATTCACACACCAAGTTTGGTAATCCTATGTGCTACGGTACAAAAGTTCTGCTGCGGACACGAAATGCACATGGTTTTACTATAATAAAGGTCAATGGTCGAAATCAAGGTCACAGTGACCTAAATTTAGTATGCGACACATCGTCTTTCCATGATGCATCGACATGCCAAGTTTGATAATCCTAGGTGCTACGATACAAAAGTTCTGCTCCAGACACGAAATGCACATGGATTTACTATCATAAAGGTCAAAGTTAAGGTCACAGTGACCTAAATTTAGTACGCGACACATCGCCTTCCCATGATGCATATACACACCAGGTTTGATAATCCTAGGTGCTACGGTACAAAAGTTCTTCTCCGGACACGAAATGCACATTGTTCTACTATCATAAAGGTCAAAGCTCTAAGTGACCCAAGTTTGGTACGCGACACATTACCTTCCCATGATGCATCCACACACCAAGTTTGATAATCCTAGGTGCTACGGTTCAAAAGTTCTGCTCCGGACGCGAAAGGGGACAGACGGACAGACATGGTGATTCCTATATACCCCCACCTTCGTTTGCGGGGGTATAAATATCGAATGCCAAAATCCAAAAGTAGATAAAAAAGGAATTACTCAGTAAGTTAGAACCGAGCCGTAGGTAAAAAAAAATCCGAACATCCAGGGTCACCGGCAACATCGGAAACACCCAGAAATAAGGACACCACATAAGTACCCGACAGAAAATAAAAATGAAGACACGCATACAGATGAATAACACATACCAAATAAAAACCATGGGTGAGATCAGGTGTACCGTAAGATTTAGCATCCCTTGCTTCTTATAAGACACCCGCTGTTATATAGACTAGCCAAAATATACATCTCTCCAATCTGCTGTATCATGTAATATTGTATTTTTAACAAAGTAAACACTGAAATAACAAAATACCGAGGTTTCTGTGAATTTAGGTTCTGCAAATGCACATTTCGACAACTTATGTCTCATCAGTGCAGATCGAATCAAACATTTGGAAATCCATGAACCGAAATATGTGTAAAAGCTGATAGAGAACAAATTACCAAACGGATCTAAATTGGAAAGCCAAAATCAGCTATGGACAGAGCTATGCAAGAGGGAGATACTCCTTCGGTTTTAACAAAATTTTCTTAAATTAAGATATTGTAAATTTTCAAATAAAGTCGGTTTTCGGGCCACCACCGAAGTACTAGCTACTGGGATGGTGAATACCCTCGGGGACTACCAGACCAACATCTTTAATTAGACTCGATGTCTTTGACACATGCTGAACCCTATAGAAAAGCATAATCATCCATCAATTGACCGACTGAATCTTACAAAGTGCTAAACAACAAGAGTGATTTATTTAGTCAATTCTTTTTAAATCAGTGGAGAGTCATAAGTTATTTCAATGGATGAAATGAAGGACATTCACCCCCCAAAAGAAAAAAAACCCAGAAAATAACAGAAAAAAATAATTTCTTGACTAATGTATTACCAAAATTTTGGACAAAATTTGTACTACCTAGCTCGGCGATTTTTTTCAAATGCAATCCAAACTTCAGGCCCCGGATCAACCCCTGACTTCTATGTACAAATAGTTTATTATTATTTTTTTTTTATCAAATTGACAATGGACGTCACAAAATGTTTTCTCAAAATACTATTGTAACAAATATATTTTCCATAACTATATCCAAGGTGCATCACTTTTGTAATTGTCAACTACAAATTATCAAGTATAAAATGTTCATACCTATTTCCTGTTCAAGATACCAGTGTCCGTGATTTTATAGAATATTTCAATAGCAACGGATGCTATCAGCTGGAGACGTAATAAAAGATGTCACTTAAATATGATTTACAATATGAATGGAGACAATGGACACAATGTCATTGACTGAAGCAAAATTTGGTCATTATGGTCTTTGAGTGGCGTCAATATAACCAATATTTAGCTGTTCTGCATTCAAGTTAACTGAAGATACATGTAGTTCGGCACTAATACACGGCGCATTCGACTGGTGCATATTGCGAAACGCGAATCGAATGCGGAATTCGCTTGATTTTCAAGCCAGAATATCCATTTATTGGCCTTTTCATTGTGACGTCATAATATATTGACATACACTTTCCGGCGAATTACCCCCCCCCCCCCCTTTCCCGTAAATATTGTCTGTATTGTAAACTGTATAAAATCTCTCTTCATCAAGAAGTGATATATAGATTTTTTCAGCTCAACATATAGCTGAAGTGTATATCTCTGAAATATCAAAAAATGATAAAAATCTATGTGATATGTTTTTTTTTTATATAAAAGCTACATGTAAACAATGAACACATTCTCACAGTTCCTTATATGTTCTAATCTTTATAAATATTGCTGAAAAATACTGAATTTGGCCTGATTTTCGTATTCCGTCTTCTGGTGTTCTTGTTTTTGCCTTGTCTCTGGACATTGACTTATGCAATCTTATGCTTTGTTCCCTCGGTATTTTACTGCAGTTGTTTTTTTTTTCAAAGTCTTAAAACAGGAAAAAGATGACATAGCCTTTTTATTTAATTTTTTGAACTAAAAGACTTCGACCTACAAATATCTCAAAATAAGCAATTTCTGTCTGATATTTATATAAGGCTCGTTTACTTAAAATAGGAAACATTAGCTTCATATTGGACACAATTGAGAGTCTTGCATTTGTGAATCATTTTTTTAGTGGAAACTAAAGGGTAACTTCAACTTAGTGGGCTATGGTTCGATCGCTGGTAAAATGTGATACGCTGACCACCAAGTCCAACAAAGGCATAAAAAAGGTCCCTTTACAGATAAGTTCTGACACTATTTCGATAAGTAAGAACCGCTTTCGTTAAATTGGTCTTTGGATGTTTCTTTTTCAATATTTTGTGATGTAGTTCCAGTTGCATTGCTAGACAGTTACAAGTATAGGAACATTTGACACATGGCAATAGCAATAGTTTTATTCTTAAAATTTAAAGTATTTTAAAACTCACTAATTGTCGGCTAGACAATAAAATGTTTCATGGTTAAAAGTGGTGCACTATGTCTTGATGCATTTGAGTAAAAATAGCATGAATAACCGATAGAGTGACGGGTGCTGCATGCAAAGCAGGACATGCTTACCTTTCCGGATCATTTTCGTGGGAGTTCGCACTAAAAGTGGCTTAGTCCTGAATATTGTCTTTTTATTACCGTGCCTTGTGGCTGTCTTAAAATCTTTGTATTTCTGTGTTCCCGTTTTTCCAAATGTCTGTTGACTTTTATTTTTGTTCCTTCGGTATTATACTGCCGTTGTTGTAATCTTTTATGTTATTCTATACAGTCGCATGAAAAAAGAAACACGAAAGAAAAACCAAATCAAAGCTCCGATTGAGCTGATTCTCGAAGCCCTGAAAATCTACACGTGGCAAAACTTCGTAGTCATCCAAAGAACTGCTGCATACGTCTGCATGTATTAAGTTCCGTAATACGTGAAAAAAATCGGAATGTGTGATTTCGCATGTCGATTTCATTGCTATAAATATATGCAATACAATGTCACAGGTAAACAAATGTTATTTTCATCTTTGACAAATTACTGCGCGACAGGTTCGTTGATCCGAGACGCAATATAAAAAAAACAAGTAATTTGATAAACATGCATATTGTTATCAATTTAATAAAACAACACCGTATTCAACGCAAAAAAAATGAAGAAATATAACTTAAAAACATAATGTATACGATTTTGAAAGAAACTTGCGCACAATATTTTATCGGAAGCACGAAGATCATCTTTTAGAGCTGTTGATAGGCTTGAAGCCTCACGTGATTTTTTCTTGTCATTTTAACATCTCTCCAGCCATTTCATGGCTTCGAGATAAAAAGTATTAGTGATTAGATTATAACCATAACTGTATGCAAAGTAATATTTTAACAATAGATAATAAAGGAATATGGGATGAGCACAGAAAGAAAAACTTGAAAAACTTACCCTCTGCTGCGTATATATTTTGTTTGATATTTGAGTCTTGGTCGTTAGTGATTAGTTGTTACACTTGTAACATGTTGTTAGTTGACTTCTAAGTGCCACTTCGTGTCACGTCCAACAAATTGTCTGACAATTTTAATTCTTAGTGTTATGATGGAGAAAGTTCAAGTAAACACCTTAATATCAAGATATTTGACTTAAAGGTTAGTATTCAAGGTCACATGAAGGTTACTGTGATAAATATAGATGGCACATCCGCCTTTAGTACACATAACTTACAAATATCTATGTCTAGACCGAAAGGTAAAAAAAGTTAAAGCCAGCACTTAAAATGCAATTATTTAACCTGAAAGGAAAAGGTAAAGGTCGCATCAAGGTTACTGTGGTGTGCAACAAATCTTCCCATAACCCAAATATTTTAATGTCTTTGTCAAAAGCTGAAAAACTTATGGCGACGATAGGCAAACACCAAAAAAAAAACGGCCATATTTATGTCTATAAATAACGAAATTTCGAAGTTACTGTTAATTCTTTTTCTGCAAATGCCCATTTCGACAACATATGTTACTTCAGTCAGATCGAATCAAAACATTTGGAAATCCATATACCGACATGTGTAAAAGCTGAAAGTGAACAATTACCAAAGGATCTTAATAGTTAAACAAAAGAATTTTAGTTTTAAACAAACTTTTCTTAAATTTAGATGTTGTATGTTTCGAGATAGTACCGATTTTCGGTCCAGCATAGAAGTACTGGTGATAGCTACTGAATTAGTAAATACCTTCGGGGACTAATAGTCCACTAGCAGAAGCATCGACCCAGTGGTAATAACAAAATACCGAAGTTAAGACCTTAAAGTCTATCTTAAGCTTAATACTTATTGTGGCAATAGTCAAATACTTGAAAAAATTGACATTTGTCCTCAAGGTCACAAAAAGGTTACAATTGTATTACGTTATGCGATACGCTTCCTAATTAAAAAGACCAACATGCAAAATTTCTTATTTTCATGTTTAAAGATAAAAAAAAAGATTATTGCCGTGACAGGTATATATTAAATCCCGTTATGTGGCCTCAAGATTACAGATCCAGGTCAAAGGTCACTTTGATATGCATTCTCCTGATGACATACTAACATGCCAAATCACTAATTTGAAGGTCAAAGGTTAAAAAAGTTATGGCCAACATCTATACAAGGAAGTTATTTCGACTAAAGGTCAAGGTGACATGAAATGTAGTTCTTCTTATGAAGATATCCTCTTATGAAATACACCTTAAAGAACGTCGAAAGATGGAAAAAATACTCCCTGACAGGCAAACACCTAAAAAGTATTGACATCAAGGTAAATGGTCAAGCCCAAAGGGCACTATAAGAGACATAATATAAAAATTTTTCAAATTTTGTTTGTTTTTCTTTTTTTTTCGTTTTGTTTTTTGTTTTTTGTTTTTGGTTTTTTTTTTTTTTTTTTTTTTTGGGGGGGGTTGTTTTTGCTTTTTTGGGGGGATTGTTTTTGTTCTTGTTTGTTTGTTTGTTTTTAAAGTATATAGGTCAAAACATGAAAACGAAATAAAATAATTTACAAAGTAGCATGATAAACAGTTACTTTCCACTTTGAACACTTATTCAAAAATTGATAGTATGAGCATTCTTTTAAGAAGGATGGCTGCAAAAGTTTAAGAAGACAATTCTGTCAGTAATATGAATATAGCAAAACTCAACATGGAAAATTTTAATCAGGAACATGTAAATATTAGGTGTTTCGTTTTCATTGGCACTCAGTTTATATAAATGCAATTTATTTTATTGAAATATATTTAAATTTGACAATATTTAAATTATTTCAATCAAAGTATTACCACTGTACTTGTTAATGTCCGTTTATTCCTTCTTCAATGTAAAGATGAAATTTAGAATATTTTTCTCCCCAAGGACGAATTTCAATTTGCTTAAGTTATTGATTGCCTCAACTCCATTCTTCCTATATGCATTCAATTCAGGTCAGGTGCAAATTATCGCAAAGTGATTGATACTAAATGCATTCTATATGCTGTCGAGGATTGAAAATATAGAACTGTCTGCATTATTGACAAATTATATAAAAAATGAATCTTGTTTTACCATTGTTTCAACCCAGATTGGTTAGGATATATGCAAAAATATGTTTTCTTTTCTTAAATTAGCAGCGAAAGTATCATTTTTCAGACACTTTTGGGTATATGTAATCTAAAATACTGTGTCTTAAAACATAGAAGCTTTCAGACGGCTATTTCGAAAGAGATAATCATAACATTTTGCAGCTAGAGACTTTATTTCTGTTCCGGCTAAAAGATAGATCTTCGTACTAAAAATACATTTGCAGTGCGTTTAATTTGTTAGACATATTTACATCACAAAGCAGAGACAGCAAAGAAATAAATTCGAAGGCCATGAAAATCTGAAACACTGATTCTATAACACAAGTTATAAATTGGGAACAGTTATGCAAGGATGCAAAACATACTAATATTATTTGCTTAAAAACTATTTGGAAAGAAAACTTCCTGATTTCAATGGACAGGGTAAAAGCATTCTGCTGTGCATTGATTCTAAAATCACCATCGCAAATATTAACAAATTTACATTAATTTATTTCAAATTTAGGAATGGCTACTTATTTCGAGTTTATTGGACCATAAACTCGGTTTTCGACTCTTTGCATCGGATAATCCGCGAAGCGGATTGCGTATAACGTGAAGAGCCAAAAATTGAATATATGAGTCAATAAGTCCAAAATAAATTATAGTCTGAAAAAAGAAAGGAAATGGGGGAAATGTCAAGGAGACAACATCCCATATCCAGGTTAAAACGACCCAAAACAAAACATCTAGGGGTCACCATATGGTCTTCAACACAATGAGGAACCTCACACCATATTGTAAGCCCTAAATGGCCCCGAAAAGGTAAAAAAGTGAATAAATCAAAGGAAACAAACCACATCCAATAACCCAAATATCAAGAAACTAAAATTTTATAAGAAGACAAGGACAAGCCAATGACCAACATATTCCTGACTTGGGACAGGCGCAAAAATTGCGGTGGGGTTACACTCGTTTTCTTGGATCCAAACCCTCCCCCTATGTGGGGTGAATGGCTAAAAATAAATACACAAAAAGACTCACAGTAAAAATCAAACTAGAAAAAAAGTCCAACTTATCAAGACGAGTACCCTTACTATGAAGTACATAAAACATGAAGACAATACACACAGGTACTGTCCGGACAAATGCTCGCAGTTACTGACAGCTAGCTAAAGACATAATTTCCGTTGACTATATGATATTAAGCCTTCTTACATATGAAATTTCAATTGAAATACTTCTAAATAGATTTGGTATATCAACATCATCAATTATGAAAGAAGAACATGATATTGTGCAAAGCCAAATTTCCTTTTTATTCATTTAATGATGTTTAAATACTCGAAAAATGGAAGAAAATTCTCCTTGTGATGTATCGAAACTTCAATCAGAAAATGTCTTGTATTCAAAATTAAATTTTAACGACAAAATATTTGGAATATTTCTAGTTCAAGTATAAATACAAGTTAATCTCAACTGCTATATTTTTGGGGAGAAAAAAATTCCTGAATCCCATGGACAAGGTATATATGCATCACATAGCATTGAGAATTTACTGAACAAGTAAGCCCATGAAACAAAGCCACTACACAACATGGTGAAAGCAAGCAACTGAACAACGCTTTTATTGTTTTTCATCATGAAGTCAGAATGAGGTCTTAGACAATGAACATTGCTCTTACTATAAAAAAAGTTTTACACGGCATCTAGTATCGATTCGAGTGGAATTTATAGCTTCATGTCGAAAAACGTTACGCCATTGTGTTTACTGGTAATAGATGAGGGATCGTCAATAAACATAGTATAAAAAGCCTGAAAACTTAGGTTGGAATAATTTAATCTGGTATATTAGTTTAGACGATTCAATGCTATCATTCGTAAAATGTGATCTGATTGACATTTGAAAAATTATATAAATTCTCTTCATGTTATTATGCTATTCCATACACGTTCATTTCCTTTAAAGAATAAAATGATCCAATGATAGCTGAATTCCTTTAGATGACATTTGAAATATTATTCTTTTTTTTGCTACTGTATCTGACTGCTTTAGTTTCATCTAACAGACATATTGATGAGATCTGGTACGAATACCACCAGGTGTCCTGAGAGCAATTGCGTTCAATGACAAGAATATGTCACATCACAGTGGTTTAATGATTTGCCAGTAAATCTGTTCATAGTGGTATTGAAAACTTTTTTTGTTATCCTGAACTTGACTTCGTTTTTTATGATTTTAAGTGAGGAAAGAAATTTACCATACCGACATAATGGTGCTGCTCTGTTGCAGCAAGAAAAATCAGTACTCGTCAAAAAATCTTCCCGATCCAGCTGCAACAAACACTGGATTCTTGTAAGAAAATATTCAGGTTTTTACCGAAGAAAGAAAAATTACTTCATAATTAGAAATACTCTGTACTTCGTAAATGACTATTTTCCGTGTAAGACAGCACAAAGAAGACAATATTTTACGAAAGGATATGGAGTAATATAAATGAACACGAGACCATTACACATATGTTTACTCCATTTCGGAAATTAATTCCTCATCAACAGCGCCTAGAACCCAAACATAGGAAAACCATAATTTTGACACTCTCTCGGAGACGCACTCTTTCCCCGATATTGTCAACCCCTAAACGGTGAAGCTCTTCTTCTGTCAGTTTTTGTACAATCTCCAGACTGTCTATTTTATTTTCCACAATTTTAGGGAATAAAGTCCCTAAATCGCAAATATCAAGGGCATCTTTCAGTAAGTCTGACATACTGTCGTCTTCTATCGTGTATTTCCCGCGTAATTTCATAGCGTAATGATAAAACAGCATAAGTCAAGGTAAAACGACATAATGTAATAAATAATCGACATCACGAAATTATAAAACGACCTCACGTAATACAATTTCTACATAATGTAAAGATAAAACGACAGAACGTAATGAAAAAACGACACCACGTAATAAAAAAGGCATCACACAATGATTTATCACCACTTTAGACAGCTATGGCGTTCCATAACAAACTCTTGTATTTAGTATTTTACGCAGAGATATGGAGTAAATGAACATGAGACCATTACACATATGTTTACTCCAAATGCAATTAATTTCAATGAGTTGTATGGCCATTTCGGAAATTATTTCCTCATCAGCAGCACTAGAACCCAATCCTAGGAAATCCACAATTTCAATAAATATTTTAAATGCAAAAAAACGAAAGAAATCCGAATAATCAGTGATATCAAATATAACTAAGGATGAAATTACGATGGAGGCAATTAAACCTTAGGTTTTAGAATTTACATGAATTAAGATAAAAGTTATAAATAAAGTCTACAAGAGATATAATTTTATGTACAAGTACAGTAAGGACGAATGAAACTGTCTTATACGGGTAAACGTCCAACCCAATTGCCGACGTCACAGTTATTCCCATAATAAACTCAATAAATGATTTGACGTCACATCTGAGAACTCCACAAGTTCTTCCGTTTGATCTTTGTATTTTATAGCTTCTTCGATGGGTAAGTGTCAGTATGTAGGATGTCTTACGTCGATGGGTAAGGATCAGCATGCAGGATGTCTTATGTCAATGGGTAAGGATCAGCATGCAGAATGCCCTATGTCAATGGGTAAGGATCAACATGCTGGATGTCTTATGTCAATGGGTAAGGATCAGCATGCATGATGTCTTATGTCAATAGGTAAGGAACTGCATGCTGGATGCCTTATGTCAATAGGTAAGGATCAACATGCTGGATGCCTTATTTCGATAGGTAACGTTCCATTGAAAATTTGGGTGAAGAACAACATTAATAGCGTTTTTCTATTACTCGGTTTAACCTTGTATTTGTAGAGACTTTGTCTCATGTGCGTTAAAAAGATTCCTCGTGCGGGAGATGCATGCTCTCTATATATTTCAGTTGTGTCTATCTAAATCAATCTTCTGCCAACTTAGGCTACCCTCCTGTATTATGACCGGAGTAATTCATTATTATTAAATAATGGCTGTAGCACCCGTAAAAAAGAATATTTACATTACATTTAGTCACCTTCACCTTATCAGTGCAATAAATAATTTCTATTAAACACTGATAAAACTTAAGTACATTTATGTATATATATCCTGAAAAATAATCAATTATAATCAAATGATAATTATGTTATTCTTGTTCGTGGAAGAAAGTCTCATATGGATATAATAATTCATACTTTCAAATTTTGGCATTAATTTTTGTAATATCGAAATGTAATTTTGGCCACATGTTTAAATTGCCACACTAGTGCTTTTGACGGGAAACGGATGACAGCGATTGTAAGAGCACGTTGTCAGTTTAATTAATGTTTGTTGACAACCCCGCACCAATGACCAGCAAAGACATGGATGTAGCTGTGTTCGACAACTAGCAAAGAATTTCGCTCAAACCGATGCTAGAGGCCGTTTTCAACTTACTATTAGGTATGAGCAAAATTCTTCGTTGAAGGCCTTATGTTGACTTCAAGATGAAGAACAACAATAAAAGCGTTGTTTCTTTGCTTGTTTTTTACCATTTATTTGTAGAAACTTTGTCTCCTGTGCATTTACTCCATATCCTTTCACTTACCATTCATATCCTTTAATTGCTAATTGAACAAAGAAAAACAAACAAACCGAACATAAACGCAAAGAAAAATATAGCAGTGGCAGAGGGGACTTATTCAATATATACGGAAAACCCGGTTAAAAACTGCAAAGATCAATTATTAGTGCGAGGTCAATACGTAAAGTCAATTCATAAGTCAAATCGTGTTTTATCCCTTATTATGTAATTACTTATCTATTTTTAGCAGAGGTCAGTACGTAAAGTCAATTCTTCAATTTATTGACAACTCTGAGACATAAACAAAATCATGTGACCACAATTCAACAAATCACAGGAGTTTAAAAATATAAGAAAACTAGATGTTGTCGGAAACGACAGCTATCCCTACACTCCCTGTTTGACACAGAAAACAGTTGTTATACACCCTGGGCATAATTTTTTTATTATTTTTTAAATCTACCTATTGATAGTCATTATTGTTACTAAAAGATTTTTAGGATATATGGTTGCTAAGTAGAATTCCTAAAAATATCTGTTCTTTGAGACTTTCAGGAAATTTACCAAGATTGGAATCAATATTTTTGAAATCCATATGTTGAAAATGTTTGCCATAAACTAAACAAACAATTCAAGTACAGTTGCTAGGTAGAATTCCAAAAAGTTAGCGGTCTTTGAGACTTTCAGGAAATTTACCAAAATTGGAATCAATATTTTTGAATCCAATTGATGAAAATGTCTGTCCTAAACTACAGATACAAGTATAGTTGCTTCTTCGAAAGTGCGGGGATAATGATTATTATTATTTTGATTTACTTGGACTGATAATCTCAGTATCACCGAAATGGACATTATCAGGAAATTATCAGGTCATTGTGAAGACAATACGTGTGCGTTGCTTCATTCCGGGTTCAAAACTTCATCCCTGTTATCAAGTCAATATTTGAGCACTCGATGCCTTCAGCATACATTTATTAATGAACTAAAAAGGGATAACTGGAAACATCTGCAATTGCTGAAAATTACATTCTACAATCTGCTACGGAACCATCAAGGAAAAACACAAAAAAGACAACAGACAAACGTAAACAACGATAGGAACTCGTGACAGCCGGATTGGTACCGGCACTAGCAAAAGCTAGGGGTAGATTTATACCGGTTTATGGGTACCTAAACCTCCCTTAATCTGTCCTGTTTCCCAATAATGTAATGAAAGAAGGAATTAAATCCAATGTAGTCAGAGTGATAAATAGTTACGTAATTTTAAAATGATATGGTAGGCCTCAATTAAAAGTAAAAATACACCAATGTAATGTATATGTAATAACATCTAGAAATATCGAAAAGACACAAAAAGAAGACTGTGCAACTTTTCTATCAGTAAGCATTCGGCACTCTTCTTTTCTATAAAAAAAACATTTATTTGCACATTATGTTGTATTTTAACTTTAGTAGTAGTCTAATAGTACTATCCTTATTTTACTTATTTACGTTAATTTGTGGCCATTGCACAATATATATTTTCGTAATTTTGAGTGATTGGTGAAGAAGTGGTCGCCGCTTATCTGCAGGCTAGCTAAAGGAGCCCAGTCTGCTGTTAAAATACTGTCACAATACCAAGGACGTATATTTTAAATAATCAGATACAAAATTTCCGAATCGTCAAATAATTCAGTAGACAGTATCATTAAGAAGCCTGAATGTGAGTAAAATGTTCAGGTCACTAGATATCAAAGATAATTAAATTTAATTAGGCAGAATTGATTTAGAACTGTTCTAATAACTGCTCTAAGTTAACTTAGAACTGCCCTAGAACAGTTCTAGAGCTGCTCTAGAAAAGTGTTCTAAAAGCAGTCATTGTCAAGAACTGTTCTAAAAGCAGTCATAGAAAAGAACTGTTCTAAAAGCAGTCTTCGAGTAGAACTGTTCTCAAAACGGCCATAACCTGTTCTAAAAGCAGTCATGGTCTATTTTATGACTGCTTTTAGAACTGTTCTAAGTTAACTTAGAAAATGACCGTTTTATGACCGTTTCTAGAACTGTTCTACGTCTGCTCTTAGTTAACCTCAAGTTAACTTAGAATTGTTTCTAAGTTAACTTGGATGAGAGGTTATGACTGCACCCAACTGTAACTTACGTCGCAGTTTTTCTTGATTTTTAATCAGTTTCTGGCATATTTTACATCATATCCGAAAACGAGGATTACAAGTG
The DNA here is from genome assembly GCA_002080025.1 of Modiolus philippinarum. NCBI lineage: Eukaryota > Metazoa > Mollusca > Bivalvia > Mytilida > Modiolidae > Modiolus > Modiolus philippinarum. The sequence goes on along the minus strand of MJUU01044589.1, from coordinate 25,691 downwards.
TTACTATTAATTTATTTTCTGCATATGTGCATTGCGACATTTTATGTCTCATCAGTGCAGATCAAACCAAAACATTTGGAAATTCGTGAACCGAACAACATGTTAAAGCTGATACAGAAAAAAAAATAGCCAAAAGGGTCTAAATAGAAAAGCAAAATTCAGCTAAGGACAGAGGGAGATACTCCTTAGTTTTCAACACAATTTTGTAAAATTTAGATATTGCAAGTTACAATACAATCAGTTTTCAGGTCAGCATCGATGTACTGACTACTGGGTTGGTGAATACACTCGGGGACTATCAATCCATCAGCAGAGGCATCGGCCAAATGATAATAAATAACAAAACATCGAAGTTACTAATAATTTATTTTCTGTAGATTAATCATAATTGTTGATGGATGAGACTGGTCTTTGTATTGCTTGTAGTTTATCTCAAAAAGAAATTTACACCACAGTTCTTTGAAGTATTTCACAGTATTTGGTAACATACTCCTTTATACAAGTTGGTATAAGTCTGAAAACGTGACACCTATTACATTTTTAGAAAGTCCCTTACCACAAACTTCATTTGACGACATTCCTTTAAAGTGTTACCTCTTACAATTTTCTGAGCATTATTAGCCATGGGTCATTTCTGTCAGAGAATATGAAGAAACAATAATCAAGTTTAAGAAATCTGTCAGCGTCATTCTATAGCATATTGAATGGAAATATGCAGATAGTAGAAGGGTCCCCATTTTGGTTCAAAGGCGTTTAATTTTATTGAAGTGTACCCGTACTTGGAAGCTGAAATATATAAGATAAGCCAATTTTCTGAAAAAAAAGAGAAGTTCCAAGTGCCATTAATTGTATAATACATCGGCAAACGAATACCGAAGCAAGAAAAGAAAAGGGGAAATTCTAAAATCATAAATCCAACATCAGGGCAACTCACAGCAACAAGAATTGAGGCAGTATGACAAAGACAAAACAAATAAACAAAAATGAACAATAACGCCACAAAACTAAAGCACTAGCAGTGTGAAGCCCTATAAAAACTGAGGTATCATCAGGTGCTCCGGAAGGGTAAACATGATCCGCTCCACGCGTAGCACCCGTCACACTGCCAGTGAAAAGTCCGGTTTTGTCACAGTTGGTGTTAGTCAGTCCGGTAACAAACTCTGGATCTACCCAAAAATATCTGTTCTCATTTATGAAACAGAAACATTGTAATGGTCTGTCAAATCATGGTGACGACTGTAAAACTTCTGTAGTGACAATTACAACAGTGACTGAACATACCCTTGATGTATACGTTTTTGAGACAGTAATTTCGCTCTGTTGACAAAATCGCTGTACAAACTACAGGCACGGCAATAGCGAATGAGTTGTGAAATGTACACGCCATCTGCCGGAGAAGTGGGAATATTACTGCTCAAAAACCGGAAGTTCACTCTTGGAAAGTCGAAATCATCACGCTTGTCGTAAAGTTTTGTTTTCAGACGTCCAGAATTGTCAATGTAGAGGTATAGGTCCAGGTATGATGCTGATTATGGTGTATGAGTGGTCTCTTTAATTTCGAGTTCATTTGGGTATATAAGATGAATAGTAAATAAATAATCCCCCCAAAGATTACTTTTGAAAATAAACAGTTTTTAGCTCACCTGGCTATGCCAGGGTGAGCTTTTGCCATCACTTGGCGTCCGTCGTCCGTCGTAAACTTTGCATTCAAAGATCTTCTCCTTTGAAATCACTGGGCCAGTTGGAACCAAACTTGGTCATAATAGTCCTTGGGTGGTCCTCTTTAAAAAGGGTATCCGGCAGGTCCGTACCTAATCCAAGATGGTCGCCAGCGGGGAACATAGTTTTAAAATGGAACCCTATGGGAAAGACATTCAAAGATCTTCTTCTCAGAAACTACCCGTCTAATTATAACCAAACTTAGTCACAATGGTCCTTAGATGGTCCCTTGCAAAAAAGATATCCGGCAGGTCCGTACCTCATCCAAGATGGCCGCCAGCGGGGAACATAGATTTAACATTGGACCCTATGGAAAATACATTCAAAGATCTTTTTCTCAGAAACTACTTGTCCGATTAAAACTAAACTAAGCCACAATGGTCCTTAGATGGTCCCTTCTAAAAAAAAGGTATCCGGCAGGTCTGTAACCTCATCAAAGATGGCCGCCAGTGGAACATAGTTTTAACATTGGACCCTATGGAAAAGACATTCAAAGATCTTCTCAGAAACTACCACTCCAAACTTGATCACAATGCCCCTTACACGGTCCCTTCCGAAAAGGTATCTGGCATGTCCATACCTCATCAAAGATGTCCGCCAGGGGGAATATAGTTTCTTCTTCTCAGAAAGTACTAGTCAAATTATAACCAAATTTAGTCACAATGGTCCTTAGGTGGTCCCATCCAAAAAAATGTATCTGGCAGGTCCGTACCTCATCCAAGATGACCACATAGTTTTTACATTGGCCTTATTGATTTTAAGGGTAACCTCTGCCCAAATTTTTGAATTTTTATTTGAATTGTGGTCTTAATGTTTTAATTTCAGCAATATGTATTACCTTGATTATAATGGGAGCCCTTGCCCTATTTTTTTAGTGGTGTTCTGTTATGGGTTGTAATGGATGGTGGATCTTTCGGTTTCCATGGAAACCAAACAAGAATACTGTAATTTAAGAAAAAAAAGTATTCTGCTAAATTTTATGTTTTGTTTTTCCTATTGGAAATGCCTTTTATCTATGTCAGCCATGGTCCAGGTGAGCGATACAGGCTCTTGAGAGCCTCTTGTTACAGAACTCAATGCATTTAAAATAACGAACACACTGCTGAAACTTTTTACATTACATTTTACATTTACAAAGATACGACACATGTAAGCAATATGTTGCTGTTGATTCAGAATTATGAACTTTCACCGAACCTAACCCCTTTTCTTGTGATTTTCACGAAACATAAAGAAACAGGCTATCACAACGGAAATACGATGTGCAAAAACGTTTACACGGTAAAAAATGTAATTTGCTTTCAAATACGGCGTTTAAGTACCATTCAATATATCAGAATATAGAAAAACGTGAAAAACTAATTTTGACAATTTTAAAGTAACGCCGTTAAATGTGCGTAAATATAGTAACAATGCATTTTCCATATGAGGTTCCTGTGTTTGATGATTATCAATAAATACACGCAGACTTTTTATTTAATCCTAAAGGGAACAAGGAAGGAACAGGCTCATTATAAACTCACAATATTCTTAACCAATGGTGAAATTTCACCCATTTTGAGCCTCTATTTGGAAAATAATTAGGTGAATTGTCAAGTTTCATCCAATTTGTACAATAAAACCAGTAGGAGACATTGTATTTAACATTTTATATCAAAATATATCAAAGTGTGACAAAAGGGAGGGAAGATTTTACCAAAAATTAAATATTGGTTATTCGCAACAAGTTTTGGACAAATTTTCCCCTTTTCATTTTGTAGCGAATCAAATCTCAGCCCAAATAGATAGCTAAATCACTGCGAAAAGTTCAAATGAGCACACAAGAACATGTTGGTACCAATAAAATATCTGTTACAACATTTCACTATGTCTTGCATTGGAAACTAAATGGCATTTCTAAAAAAATCTTCAAAAAAATCAATCTGCTGACTCAGCAATATTTCCATACTGGTTTGCTAGATTTTACTTTCAATCTTATATTATTCCAGATATCAATACTTAGTATTATATCAGTCATTTGAATATAGCAATATTCATCTAAAACCAAAATTAAGGGAAAACAATATTTTAGATATAGGGAACAAGGAAGGAACTCATTTCCCATTGCCCACAATGCTAATATATTTCAGATTTATAGTACTTTCTAACAATGATCAGATCAAAAACTATTCTTGCTGTTCAGGAACTTTTATTGGCACTTCTAAAAATAAAAAGTTTATATATGCATGACCGCCTTCCTTTTGAGCTATTTATAGGAGAGTGGCGATACCCCCTTTAAAGTTCACAATGTCTGCATAGAATGTGAAAAATCCATCTTTTTAAAAAAAATCGCCAAAACTAACTGTGAAGGGCTAAACATTTTCTAATTATTTATTGAAAGACTACAAAGAGCAAATTTCATGAAAATATGAAAGACTTGACTAATTTACATCTTATCATGCAGCACAGCCAATCCTTACTTTACTAATCATTCAATTCCTTGGGTACACAGATAAACAAACTGGTTCCCTTACTGAATTCCTTCCTTTTTACCTATATGATAAGTAGTGATATAGATCTTCGTTATTCCAAAATACAGTTCATGCGGCGAATCATGGTTTTTAATTGAGGCTTAGAAAGGGTATATTTAAAACAAATATTGTCATGTCGACCAAATTCCATAAAAGGTCAAGTTCAATCGAATTGTAACATAAAAACATTTTTTATTCTAAATATATAATTTTATTTTCCACCAATCGTAAGAGTTGAAGCGCTTAATTCTGAATACAACTTTTGTTCAAACTTGGATAGTGGTTCGCCATATATATTTGTGCTCTTGCTACCTATTTGCTGTCAAGAAGGTTTTGCAAATGAAGAATTGTCTGTATTATTGACAACATGATATAAAAATTAAATCTTGGAATACCATTGTTTGAACCTAAAAACCCAAGGATGATCATTTCTTTTAACTGTCTACGACCTATTTCTTTTGAGTTGTTACCGGTCACTTCCGAAATGGAAGGGGAGGTTTGGCGCGCCATTAAACCGTTTAAACTCACTATTTCTTTTGAAATGCCTGTACAAGATCCGAACCAATGCAGTGGACAATTTTTATGGTAGTTTCCGCCTGAATTGTCTTTTTATCTCATAGACTTTTGCTCCTGACAAACTCTATTCTGAAATTTTGTTATTACCCAAATTTGCTTATGGTATATGTTAAGAGAGTATTTTCTTTTCTTAAATTGTACCATAGTTAAGAGTATTTTCCTTTGATGTTTCCATGGTGTATCTACCGCATACTAGTATCAATATTTTTATTGGTCAGAAGAACAACAATTTTTATGGTTGTTTTAAGAATTGGTTGCAATTAAAAACTGTAGGAGCAGTTATCCGGACAAATGGTCTTGATGACAGACGGACGGACGGACTGACGGACCAGTCAAAAACTTTATACCCTCCGCAACTTCTTTGCGTGGGGTATAACAAGTAAACTCTTATACTTTTACCGAGGTCGGACGCATTTACTTCCCCAGCAACATCATACATATCTACTGTCTGTGATACTGTCAACATATCTAAAAGATTGTAGCTTTCTGGGTTACTTTTTTCAGCGTGTCCAGCTTTCATTTCTACAAATTCATCAGATTGAGAGAGAAGCATATCGTCATATGTATTGTTCTCGTGGAATCCAATATCATGTTATGCCAACTCGCCGTTAAAAGTTGCCGCTTCAAACAAATCGACTGCCTGAGAGAGGAAAATGTCCTCCTGATGGTCACTCCACATCTTGTCGGACTAATGATTTCAGACAATCTGACCTTTTTTTTCTCACGTGATGTCTGGCCGAGTAGTATTGTGGTCTCCGTATATCAGTAACATGGGGTCCAGTAAAGGGTTCTTGTTAATCATTTTTTTAAAAGTAGTAGTATTTTTAGTTAATTCTGTCTTTCTTTGCTTCTGTAAAACTATGGTACAAGCCACTTGCCTAATGATATTTTATAGGTGTCTGCAAATGACACCATAATTTTATTTTTAAACCCACTCGGGGCTGCGCCCCTCATGAGTTTAGAAATAAAACTATGGTGTATTTGCAGAAAACCTATAAATACTATTAGGTAACTAATATTAAGCAACGATAGTATTTTTTCACACTATTTTATGGTATATGTGTCTTTTTTGTGAGCTTTTCTTTCCAAAAAAATAATGAGTCTTAAAACAAAGACACTTTTAAAAATTTCCTTACTGTTATTTTAGACAAATTTTCAAAACATTTTCAAGACACTTTTAAAAATTCCCTTACTGTTATTTTAGACAAATTTTCAAAACATTTTATAGCTAAAGACTTTTCGATTCTAGCTAGATGATGTACATCTGCGAAGTAAAAATACATTTGCAGTGCATTTAATTCCTTAGATATATTTTCATGGTCCGATTTAAAAAAAAAATACTGTAATAATTACAACAAAGAGAAAAGCAATTTAAGTATGAACTTCCTAGATACACACAACTAAAGAAAAAAAATTAATTATAAAACTTTTTTTTTATTTTAATGGAGTTATAGTTTTGCTTGCATCGAAAGCAAGATGAAAATTGACTTTGATTTGAATATTTAGATGAATATTGTAGACTTATAAGTGATTGGCGGATCATTGAGATCCTTACAAAATAAGAGTTCGATTTTTCAACAAACAAGACTAAGTCTTCTAGTGTAATTTTTTAAAGTTTCGAAAAATCTATGGTGTAATTTTTGTCATGACACGCATTTTCAGCAAAAACATGAAAAATCGGCCTATTATAACAATATATAAAATTTGAACTAAATTTGAGTTTTTCTATAACTGAAGTCTCTTAAATACAGCTATTTTTTTTTAAATGGCCGAAAAAGCCCCAAAGGTCCTGAAAGTATCACCAAAAATTAACTGATAGCACAGCTTTGCAAGAAGGAGATAATACTAAGTTAAGACAATTTCTTAAGTAAATATATTAAAATTTTTTCATATGTTAGTGTTTTCCCATGTATGGCTAGCACGGTAGTACTTGATAATTTGGTTTCGTGACTGATAGTCCATTAGCAGATCGAACCAATAGCAATAACAAAATATGTTGATTGACGGAACTAGAAAAAATCTGTGAAAGAAATTTGTATTTTCTTTTGTATTAATGTCTTTCAGTTCTTAATTCCTATGAGAAAGACATTGTTTTGAAATACACCTTACGTTTTTTGTCTACGTTTTTTTGTCGTGACCTATAGTCGTGGAAGACCCTTTTTGATTGGTATATTGTATATTAAGAGATGATTTTATGTTCATTTCGAATACCTAAGCCTTGCACAAAGGCAAAATTAGAGAAAATTAAAAATCAAATAGGCGATATTCATTCTTAACATGAAAGAGACAGTAGTTAAATAAAGTCGGTTTCACTTCCTTTAGATAATGGAAATCTCAAGATTTCAGCTTTATTTTTACACTGATCTTTATCATATTTGGTATGTATATCAAGAATGATCATACATAACTGAAAAACGTTGAATTCGCCGTTTACGACATGCACAAAAGTCAGCAGTCATGTGCATTTTCACAATTTTTTTTTTCAAACAGGTGAAAATTATTGGATTGTTTTATTTTAAGGGCGACCAAGTAACCTAATGAATTAGATGACCCGAGTTGACCTACCTAATAATGGCAAGGTGTACTCGTTCGGGGTTAATAATTGTTATCCACTGACTTTTTGTTTGTAAACACCGAATAGAAATTAGCAGTACATTAACACTTTATTTCAAATATTTCTTTTGGGTTTAATGCATGCATATTTCAAATACATGTTTAAGTATTTTGTTGAATTATATCATTTACGGGTATGTTTTTCTTAAATCAAAAGGGGGTCCAAGCACATGGTGAAAGCCAAAGTGGAACTTGTTAACTATACCTGCCTATACCTAATTCAGAATGGTCCAGTCTAGTCGATAATTGCGCGCGGAAAATATCATCCATTTAAAAGCATGGAGCATTTTTAAAAAGTATTTTTTCTTTCAACATGTATTGGAAATTATCAAATTAAAAGTGGCTCCAGAAGTGTATAATATTTTTACACAATCATGCAAAATTCGGTGCCGAAATATGCAATATTAAAGTCAGCAGAAGAGAATTTCCATTATCTTAAGGAAGTGAAACAGACTTTAGATGAATTCGAATGTAATGAAAAACACTTAGTTTAAAACATCAAAAAGATTTAATACTGCAATATATACTTCAAATTAAGGGGGCCCACTCCTGATGTTGTTTATGTGAAGGATTTCTTGAAACCTATCTAAATTGGTTATGTATCGTAGACTAAATGAAATGGTCAAAAGAAATAAAGAGGTTCGTGTGCATTAAACGGAGATACAAGACATTAAAATTTGGCGGGAAATGGATTTCTTTTGGTTTCCCTTAGTTTAACATCAGGACTGGGTTGCACAAACGTCAATTAAAGTTAATTGACATTTAAATTTTAAGTGTAAATTACTTTGGTTGAATTTGTTAAGGATTTAATTTACACTTAAAATTTAAAAGTCATTTAACTTTTGACGTTTGTGCAACCAAGTCCTAGACTTTTTCTTGTCTAAAAGCTAGAAAGTTACATCAAAGATTTTATGAAATCTTTTCAGGTGTCTTAATTTGACCTATAGAAGACATTTATGAAATAAAAAGTCTGGGTCCAGGTGCAAAATTTTATAAGTCATTGAACTAGAGAAAACCACAAAAATTTTATGAGTAAGCAGGGACTATATATTACAATGCATAGTCCCTGGAGTAAGCCACTAAGGATGGTCCCTCCTCAGGTTTTGAATCTGTACCTGACTTTCGGAATTCTCTTATTTTATCCACCATGATGCATTAGAAAATTTTGCACACTAACCTCCATTTTTCTTTTCAAAATATGTTTGTATACATCTTGAATAAACTTTTGGCAGAATTTGATGAAATTCTTGATATATCTTCATTGTATTCCATAGGGCGATTGTTTTAATGCAAAATAAATGAAAAATCAAGAGGAGTTCGGTTTCCCGCCAAAGTTTTAGGCATTTAAATCTCAAAAAGGGCCCACTGATCTATCAATATTTTTTGCTTAAAATGATGTATGATCGATGTTCTAATAAATAAAGATACTAATTATAATGAACTTGAGGAGTGACCATCCTTAAAAAACCACAAAAAACGAAAATTTTAAGTACAAGGATTCTTAGAACGCTAATATTCCGTAGTTTAAATTTTTTGGAGGAAACATTTCCTGATCATCATGTATCACCCATCATAGGGTCTGTAAGTCTCGTTAGATTTTGAAACTTCCGGGCACATACATTGTAGAAAGTACCCGGAAATTGCGTTTTTCACATTTATATATGACGTTCTAAACAAAAACTCTAACGTCACAATCCTAAAACGTCATTATTTGGCAGAAAACGTTTTCGAATTTCAATTTTATCATGAATTCTCTGTGTCACATACGAGACTTACAGACCCTATTGAAAATTAACTCTGAAAGGTATAGATTAGTAGAGACGATAAAATGCTGAATTCGTAAAATGTGAGCAAATTGAAATTAAAGAAATTTTATAAATTCTACCTATGTTATTTCGTATATCTCATAATCTTCAGTTAATTTTAAAGAATAAAATGATTCTATATTTCTGTCTTAATGACAGCTTTATTCCTTAATAAGTAGAAAGATTACATTATACATATTCTGCTCTTCTTTTACTAATGTGTCTGACTGCCTTAATCCTTTTTAAGAGACATATTGATGAGATCTGGTACGAGTACCAGTAGGTGTTCTGAGAGCAATGCGTTCAATTATTTTTGTTTTGATAAAAAACTGTCACATCACAGTGGTTCAGAATTGGACAGTGAATCTATATATAGCGTTATTAAAAAATAAAAACCATAAAAATGTCTTAGTTCACTGATTGTTGAAGAGGTTTATGATATAGACCTATGAACATATCACAAAAACTCACGTACGCCGTCAAAATATATTGGTTCTGAGTATATCATATAGCGTACAAAAACTTTAAGAGGGCAATTTCAATCCGCGATAAAAAAAACTTGCAATAAAATATGTTCGGTGGGCTCGTAAATAACTGCGTTTGTTTAGACTGCCATGCTCAAAGTGCTGTTTTTTTCTAAAAAAATAATTTCAAGGTGATTTTATGTGAAAAAAATATTTTGGCTGAAGGAGGCTTTCTGCCCAAAAAATAATGTTAATTTTGAAAAAAAAATGTGTTGATACACGTGAAAAAAAATAAGTAAATAACCAGAAAAAAAACAATACCCCCCCCCCCTTTTCAAGTTAAATGGTCGGTCCCTTAAGATCTAAAGAACTAATGTTTTTATCATATAAACCATGAAAGGATATGGAGTAAATAAACATGAGACATTCTCTACAGATGTACAAATACATGATAGAATAAAGCATTGGTACAACGCTTCTACTGTTGTTCTTCATCTTGAATTCACCATGACGAGTTGAACAATATACAATTATGGCCCGCTGTTAAGGGAAACATCCAGATTTGTCAACCCGAGGAGGGAGTTGTTTCCCGAAACCACCCCTCCAAGGGTTGACAAATCTGAATGTTTCACGTCAACATAGGACCATAATTGTTTTATTATATTTTAAATAGTTTCATTAATTCCAATTAAATCAAGAGGTCTTATTATGGTTTTAATCTCACAAAGAAGACTATTATAATCTACAGGGTTGTTTCTCTCTGTGACATCATTTGTTGGTTGTTCAGCGGGAAACAACTGGGTTGTTCCCGCAGTGATGTCATATCGAGGTTGTTTGCTAAAACATCTGAGTTATTTTGAAGTCACATGATTGCTTTCATTCAATTAAATCTTCTCTTACTTATTAAAATATAATAATAAGCTTTGCTCAAAAGGTCAAGACGACTCATAGTTACGGTTTATGGGAAATTCATTGCTAGATGTCGAACATCTACATCCATATCTTTATGGATGCAAGTTTGTCAACAAATATCAATTAAACGAACATAAATCATCAATATGTTTATCTCACCGACATTATTTGAAAATTGAACTAGCTTTTTTACATTTGTGCCAATTGACACTGTTTGATTGGGCATATCATTATACGTTCTTCTCAAATAATGACTCAATAAGTCAGAGAAGATTTTGAAAATAAAAATATCAAAAAGCATGCAGGTTACATAGAACAAATGATGAAAAAAGAACATAAAAATAAACAAAAAAGATCATAAAAGCCAAGAAAAACAAAGCAATAACATAGCGGACTAATTTTATCAATAGACGATGAAAATCTGGGTACCTTTTACTGAATAAATAGAAAAAAGGCTTTATAACAAGGTAAGGTATAAAGATTAATAGGATCTTGCATAGGGTCAGATTAAAGATCGAGCTATCTTTCACAAGCGTAAGAAATTTCGTCTTTTCTCGAGTGGAGCGTAGCGGAACGAGAGGAAAAGACGTAGAATTTCTTACACGAGTGAAAGATATCCCGGTCTTTCATTCTGACCGAATGCAAGTTCCTATTTCTTCCGTAAAACACGGATAGAAATGTCTAGAAGCTTATACCGTGTGAACAACGTTGTCGCCATTTGAGTGTTCCTAACATTATGACGTCAGGTGTTTTATGACGTTTAGTCATGGTTACGATTGTTGTATCACAAAAATCAACACGTCTGGTTGGTCATTTACCGGTGTGAGATGAGGTCGCGTGCATCGATCTCACATGGGTCATCTCCCACTGTAAACCACCATTTACGGAAGAAATGTGTGAATCTGATAATAAAGGCGTTTACCGAGATCTTTATAATGTGAAAATTTAACTATCGAGATTTGATTTTGCTGTGTATTTAAATGTTGAGATGAAGAAAGAGGATTGATTTTGAATTTTAATATTATAAGTTTTTCACTAACATCAAATTGTGATATTCAAATAAATTTTACTATTGCTTTTCGTTTTTGTGACACCAAAGAGAGGCTTCTAAAGGTTTAAATCAATGGGGGTAATAAAAAAATACCGAACAGAGTTGTAAAAATCAATAATCCAAGTATATTGAAAAACACGGAGAATTATATGAGTGGTCATGGGATCTCAATCACTCAAAACAAAAATATCCAAGTTCTTTGATTGGATTACATTTTAAATCCCTTTGCAGACTTATACATGTACCAGATCTGAATTTCGGTGAATGATTTAAGATATCAAAAAATAACACCTACTTAAAACGGCCATTATTGTAATGTATAAGTTGATTGCTATTGATATCTACATTGCTCTACAAATCTGTACGCAACAGCCGTAGGCATATCAGTAAAGAATCAGGTTAGATAACTCTCCGGACAAAAATCTGTGACCTTTTGTTTGAGTTAATATTTTATTGTGAAATAATGTAATTAAATGTTTGATATAGGTAAATATTTAATTAAGAAATGTAAACATTCATTCTGCACAATGTTTGTTTATTTAACATTTGGATATAAAAAATGCCAGATTTTTAAAAATTTCATATATTTCATATATAATTGATATACCTACAATAGGATGTTTTTAATTTTCAATTTCGGATTAATGGAAATGAAGGCGTATCGAAGGTCATAAGCTGATTTCATCTTCACTAGCTGGATCATATTTGTAATTTTCTTTCTGTTGGCTTTTACACATATTTCGGTATGTGAATTTCCAAAGCTGAAGATCAACAATGAAAGCGTTGTCCCAATAACGTAGTCTTACCATGTATTTATAGGGATTTTGTCCCATGAACATTTACTCCATATAACTTGATATATAAGTATATTTTATCTGCGCTGAAGAGACATGGGTTGTCGAAATTGGCATTTGGGGAAACTGGATTCACAGTAACTTCGGTATTTTGTTGTTTTTCTTGCTTGGTGACGTCTCTTTTGAATAAGTTGCTGTTTACCCCCTTGAATGCTTACATTCCTGTGTATCAAAAACTATCCAATATTTCGTAAATCATGCCATGAACATTATTTACCACATATCTGGAAATTTTTTGATCGTGTATTAATGATAGAACATTATTCTTACTATAATCACTATCATGAGAGTGCGAATGGGAAAAACGGTTGACTTGCATTCTCAGTAAAGTTTACTTACATTCTAAATTTTTTGTCGTCTGATATATCTGGATTTTTCTCAATTAAAACGATATTTTTACATAATTCAAGATATAATTGTTGCATCCCATTTTCTTAATACTTTTTGTTAAACGTACGTTCTGTATCTTATTTTTTTCTTTTCAACACACGTAATAAAATCGACAAATTTAGTGTCTTTGGATCAATTATTTGACTTAAACGGCATTTTAAGAACAACAACACCATCAACAGTTTAAAGCCTTATATATTATAGACTTGAAAGCATTTCGTGCAGTTTAAGTCAGTTTGCACAAATCAAATCCAACGGATAGAAGATATATACTGAAACAAACGAAGGTGGCCAAGAAATTCATCGTTATAGTTAACTCGTGTACTCAGATATCTGAGAGCGAAATTTTCTTTCATATACGCGACAGTTTTTTTGTGTATCACTGCTGTATTCTTTTCCATGATGTAAATTCCAAGATTTCATTTTGACTCTACTATTCTGTCAAATTATACTGAGAACTTTACAAAAGTGTTTAAAATATTAAATCACTCCAATTTAATTTGCAATTCCAATGATTGCAAATCTTGTGCTATCATTTTTGAGAATTACCAAGCAGTTTGAATAACCAATATGTACGAAATCGCAAAGAGCTGAACAAAATTATAAATGCACTTCAATAAATATTTTTTTTATGTGGTATATATTTACTTCAATTGGGCTTAGAAATCCAGTATTCCTTCTGACTGGTATCCGAGGTGATCGTTTTCGCCCTCAATTGCACGAGAGTTCCTATCTCGAAAGTCCCGTATTTTGACTGAATTTCTGACTTTTCTATTTAGATCCTTTTGGTTATTTGTCCTCTACCAGCTTTTACACGTTTTTCGATTCAAGGACTTCCAAATGATTTAGTTTGATCTGTACTGATGAGAGATGAGTTGTCGAGGTGCGCATATGCAGAAAAAAAAATAACAGTAACTTCAGTATTTTGTTATCAACTAACTAATTTGAATTTCGCAAGTCTCATGAAATTTTTCAAATAATTAACAATTATGCGCATGGTAGCTGTCAAAAATGGTTGCACAAGATTTGCAATAACTGGAATTGCAAATTTAAATTGGAATTAGTTCTTTTGAATACCGCACTCACTTTTCCTTATGTGACTGACATGTTATGTGAGTTTACATTTGAGAGTGTAAACATTTTTTATGTATTCAAAATAACTTCTTTGTATTTTATAAATTTTAGAAATTTGCTGTAATAGACAAATCTGAGTCCGGTCCATCATTTTAAAACTCAAAGGATAAAAATGTTTAATTTGTAAAGCGTTTGGAATCGTTTAATACATGTATTTTCAAAATACGCATTTGTTTTCCTACATTTAAAAAGCTGTTACTTTCATTGATATCATTTTCATTTGTTTTGTGAACACCCAAGTAAATTATGATAATTTTTTTGAGTACAATAACCAACTAAAGCATAAATCAGAGTCAACTTTAGCCCACTACACAATAAACTATAGCATATAAATTACATTTTTAAGCATCAGTCGTTCATTAAGCTCTTTGTTTGCACAATATTGAGCATGTATTTACATTATTGTACCCTTTTCACAAATCGAATTTTAAAGTAGCCGTTTGGTGGTGATTAGCAAACGAAATACGAAGTTTTATATCCGATCGCACGATTTTGAAAATTCATCATAGTAAACTATCGGTCCTCTTGACTTTTCATGCAAGAAAACTGTAGCCATCGTGCAAGTAAACTTTCGCTCTCAAGACAGAACCCTTTCGCATTTACTGGAATTTTCAGCTGTAACGATATGATGCGGAGTGACAACGATGTACCTAGGTTGCTAAATGCGAAAGACATGTTTTGTAAAAAGAACAGATGTTTTAATAATGAAATTATTACATAAAATCATAGGTAGCTAAAATGCCTTTAAAATATGTCAAATTTTAGATTATTCTAATATAACGGTATTTAGTAGTCATGATAATGCTTATGACTTATATAATACTAATTTCTGTTAGAAAAAATTGTATTTTTAACCTAAATGCCACATTTTTCGTCTAACTGATTGTTTGTTTTCCCGTAATACATCTGAAACACACAAGTCAATTTCGCAGGGAATGCAAGTCAACCGTTTTTCCCTTTCGCACTTTCATGATAGTGATAATTGTCGAAGAGTAACATGATGCTCTTTAGAAATACTCAATCTTCTAAATTGACAGCCACTTTTTTGAGGGGGTGACATTGATTTTAAGAAATGTGATGGAAATAAAAAGAGTTGATGTTTGAAAAAGTAATTTCGCCTTTTTTCAAATTACTTCAGAAAAACACACAAGAACGGTATAATTTGCTCTTTGCAACAAGAATATCAGGATTCTGTAAATTTTATTCGTTCATACAAAATACTGAAAAAATAAACCCTATTTATTTTTCAGGATGTACTTTCAAATATTGTGTATTCAATTATTATCAGGTACTAAATTTCTCAAAGACCAGATCATACATACACGCCTACATTCATCCGGCATGCATAAGCTTAATTGGTAAGTAATAGTTTTAATTGAAGAATATTTGATCTTATTTCAATACAAAGTGTGGGATCGGTTGACATTAAATCCTTCAAGAATAAAGAGAGGAGAAAATTTAATGTCTGAAATTGTTGTAAAATTACTGTTTTATATTGCCAATTGGATTTGCAGTGTCTTTGAAATATGATGAGTCTTTTTGTTAGTTAGTTTCATGACATTTAATAAAGAAATATGAAAATAAAAAAAAATCTCACAATAAAGCTTTAATATGAAATAAATCTCAGTAGGTAAATATTTGATAAAAGCCGGTTCTAAGCAGAACTGGAGTATAAACGGGACCAATTCACTCACAAATCCGAAGGACTTTTAAGATATGTTTGTGAGTGACTAGTCCCGTTTATACTCCAATAAATTCCTTTCAAATGGTGTTTAATCCTATAATAATCTAACACTTCGTAATGAAATTAGATCAAATTTAAAAATCCATGAAAAACTATTAATTACCAATCAAGCTTACGCATTGGAAAGGTGAACTTAAATGTAGTTCGGTGAACGTTGTCTATCGAAAAATAAACGACTTCAGAAATTGCTACCGGAAGTAAATTCAACCAATCATGTCAGCGTATTTCCTAATTTGCAAATAATATAAGAATTATGAGAACATCAAAATCCTTTACCAATGAAGAGAGAACATAAAACATATTAAAGTCTGACATTGTCGTTAAATATTTTGTTATTGCCAATTAAATCTTAATTGTAAAGGAAACATAAGAAATAATTTTTGTTAAATTTCTTCCACATACCATGATTTCTTTATTATAATACAAATGTATTGTGTAGAATTCAAGACAAGATCAAAACCTAGCGTTTTACAAATATATGTGTCTGTGGCATTTTTTTAATGTCCTCATATAACATTTATAAAATGAAGAACAAAAATAGGAAAACCGACAGTTACTTACAATAAAGTTTTAGACAAAGATACAGATGATATTAAATTCAAGCAGCTTGAATATCTCGAAGGCAACGAATTTCACAATTCGCACACCACAAGCAAGAGGACAGAAAACTAAAATTAAGACAGTTTAACGAGTACAAAAAGAAATTTTAAAAAAGCAACAATAGTGTCTCGTTCGCTCAGTAAGTTTCCATTGTTATTTGGCCTATTTGTAGTTGAGTTTGCTAGGTAAAATTCCAAGAAATGGAAAAATGGAAAGAACTGGTCTTTGAAACTTTCAGGAAATTAACAAAACTTTGAATCAAATAATTTTTGTAATACCATTACAGATGATGAGTATTTTCACTGAAATGTATCAAATAAGGTTTGGTTGCAATGTAGAATTTCAAGAAAATTACCAAAATTGGAATCAAAGATTTTTGCTGTTTCATCATTATTACTGTAAGGAATAGGAAAAGATGAGGTTGCAAGGAAGAATTATTTAAAAGTATATTTCACCGCTGGAGGCCATTTTTAGTGTTGTATGAAACTTAAAAAAAAATAATGTTCAATAACTTGTTTTTTTTTTTGTAATAAAATTCAATTAAAATTGTTGTTGCAGTTTAAGAGGAACAGATCTTTTTATGCATTCCTATTTGGTCCTTATTTAATTTAAGTCCAGTACTACTGGCCATCTCGGATGATATACGAACATAAAAATCACAAATTTTGAATTTAAAATTTACTGTAGTTGTCCAAGCAGTTCAAGAGAAGCAGATTTTTTTATGAATTTCAATGGATTTCACCTTCGTGCTTTTCCCGGATGGTGTCGCTGCTGCACTATCAGGTAAATCGCGGGAAAACTGGTATTTCACGCATGCTCAAAAATTGTTCCTTGTGCGTGAATTTTCCAGGAATCACGACGTCATAGAACAAAACCTGATAGTGCAGTGGTGACACAAGACGGAAGAAATTATGGAAGGTGCATTCCATTGGATCCTATTTTAAGCTATGTTCACTGCTTGCAACCAGCTTGGGTGAGGAACCAACATTAAATCACAAACTTTGAAATTGGACTATCCAAGGGAAATTTTGACAAAATTTGGTTCCAATTGGCTCTATAATTTAAGGGAAAATCTTTGAATTTCATTCTCTATATGTTCCTGTATTGAAACCTGTTCCACGCTGCAGTCATCTTGGATGAGCTATGACCATAAGTTTTGAAGGGGACCATACATGGACTATCGGGACCAAGTTTCGTTCTATTTGGCTAGGTAGTTTCAGACAAGAAGATCTTTGTATACTTTTCCAATGTTAGACTATGTTTCTAGCTTGCAGCCATCTGGGAAGACATATGAACATTAAAATGAAACACTTTAGAGTTAAGTCTGGTTTTGATTGACTCAAATGAAAAGATCTTGGTATGCATTTTCCATAGGATGCAATATGAAACTAGGTTTCGTTGCTGCATGATGGACATGTTGAAAGATGAATTGGCACCAAAGTAACAAAACATAGTCAGCACCGCACAATTATCATCCATGCCATGTTTAGTTTACATTCATTCAGCAGTTCTAGAGAAGGAGGTCTTTGTAAGCAATTCCAGTAAAGTCAAATGTTAATCTAAGTTTTGCTGCTTGTGGCCATGCTGAAAGATGGGTCGGCACCAAAGAAACAACATTTGGTCAGCACATCATGAATATCATTCCTACCATGATTTGTTCACATCTATTGACCAGTTGTTTAAAAGAAGTAACTTGTATGCATTTCGGCTAAGGGTCCAATGTTAAATTAATTTAAGTACTACTGCCAACATAACAACACTTACCAACATTTGAACGGTTCTCTAGAAGATCTTTGATCCTATGTTAAACTAGGTTCACAGCTGTAATTCACGTTGTTGACAAAACGGCACTGAAGTAAGAACACTTTGTCAGCACCTCAAAAGCATCATTCATGCAAGAAAATCTTTATATCATTCGTATTCCAACGAAGACTTTTGAAAGCAAAGTTTTATGATTTATCAATTTTCAGTGCACAAATACATAATGATGATATGGTGCACGTTAAGTGGTGTATTTAATTTACAATTCATACTTTTCAACTGCAAGGTTTCAAGTAGATTCATGAATGCACGTAGGTGCACAGCAATTTTAACATTTACTTGGTTTTGCAGTTTTCTTGAATAATAGCAAGTAACAGTCAAAGCGCCGCAATTCCAATTAATTTTAAACCAGTTTTTCCTTTGCTCTTAAAAGAACTGGTAAATGCGAAGAAGTAAGATACCGGCAGTGGAAAGATTGTAATTTTGTAATGATGTTAATTTATCCATAATCTAACCTTTTTGGGGATTAAAAGTTCAATTTCTTATTATTGAAGCAGATAACTATCTTTTTACACCGTTATATTCATTGAGTGCGAATATTCAATTTTTTCGTTGGATTAACTACGCAATTCCAAAATAATTCCAAATAAATAGAGCCTTATGTTAAACGAAGATCCCGCTCAAGCCTCGAATGCTGAATGGTAATTGATATACTAGTATCTACTTTCTATAGGGTTTTATATAAAATCAAGTTCATTGCTGGTGGCCGTGTTGGATAAAAGATCGGTACCAAAGTTACAACGCTTGATCAACACCTCATAAGTATCATTCATTCCGCATATGGTTTATATCTATTTAGCAATTCTCCAGAAGATCTTTATCTTCATTTCCCTATGGGGTTTAATGTTGAAATAAGCTTTGATGTCGGTGGCCATATAAGTTGACGGAGCGGCACCAAAGTAACAATACTTTGTTAGTACATCATGAACATCATTCATGTAAATTCATCAGTAGATCTCAAGAAGATTTTATTTGCATTTGTTATAGTTTCCAATGATTTAACTTACTTCACCCCTGTGGGCCATGATGCCTGACCAATCCGCACCAAAGTTACAACACTAGGTAAGCATCTCATGGTTTACATCCTTTCAGCGGTAATCCAGAAGATCTTTCTATGCAGTACCGTATTCAGACCAATGCAACTATCAACCATTTATGATCATTGATCTAAACTAAAGTAACAACAATTGGTAAGCAACTAATAAGCATCAACCATGCCATGTTTTGATAAAATCAAGTCACTGGTTCTGAAGAAAAGGTCCTTTGAAGCAAAAGTTTATGACGGTCGAACGACGGACGCAAAGTGTTAGCAAAAGCTCACCTTGGCAAAGCCACATGAGCTTATGATAAGAAGAGATACCAAAGTCAACTAAGGAAAGAACGTTACTTGTGCGTGAAATTCCTGTCATTTAAGCATTTTGTACAAGTTACTTATCTTATATTTGGTTTTTCGGAACAATATATAAGTATACGTTAGATTTCGTGTACGATTAATTTTCAACAATTAGATGACCCAGTTTTTCTCTCTTAATGACAGCTCAAAATTTCACGACGTTCGCCAACGTGTTGTTGATAAGTTATGCAAACGTTAGACGAACGCTAGAGATGCGTTATGCACGCAATGTGTGCGATATGTAGTAGTTTCTCGAAAGTTGTTTTAAACGTGTAGAGAACGCAAACCGGGCGTCCTTGTAACTATGAGGAAACGTAATATCCGATGTTTTATTATAAAAATCATGGTTAAAGAGTAAGACAATATTCTAAAGTAATGTAAATAGCTGATCGATTTCAGTATCATACTGACATACTGTTTTGACAATATTTTTTTTTGGGGGGGGACCTATACCTCCTGACAATCTTTTGTATTTTTCGATGGTATTTCTCTTCATTTCTACTTTGCAAACGACATTGAGATGAATAATTTCAAGCTGATCTTACAAAGATCGTCAAACCGCTATACAGACGCTCTATGAATGCTAGAAGACCGTTATAGATGCGTTCGGTATACGTCAAGTACGCTAGTAAAACGCCATTGCAACGTTGTCATACGCTGTTACACGTTTTGTTATCGTTGCATACAAGTTATGGACAAGTTTTCCATGCGTTGTAGGCCTTTGCCTGACGCTATGAATGCGCCAAACAAGAGAATTTCTTCAATTTCTTCGGCGTGTGCCAACGTTCATGTAAAAAAATCGCGAACGTCGTCACACGTTGGCTTGAACTTTATAGTGTGACAGGGCCTTTAGTCTTTTTTTCAAATAACATGTAAAATATTTTGCACACTAACACCCACTTTCCATACAAATTTATATACACAACCTATAAAGATCCTACAAATGAGGCATTTTCCGCCATTTTTTAATTGCTTGTATCTCAAAATCAAGCACATGAACAAACTATTTTTTCTTGTTTATCATCCTCGTATTAAGGTAGTAGACCTAGGTTAAGGGATATAACTCTTTAAAATCGCTAGTATGTTTGTTTTAAACATTTTCATAAATATATTGCAAGCTTCTAAGTAATACAGATGATCTTGATTCTTTTTCACATAAATGCTTAAAAAGCGTCAATGAAACTGACTGTTTCAAACACCTTGCTCATTTAAAGAGTTATCTCCCTTAACCTAGGTCTACTACCTTAAGTCCTACAATTTCAGTACCTTTTTATCAAATTGTCTTTTTTTATCACATGTGGTTACTACTATTACATACTAAAAGAATGTTGAGTCAGTAATATGATCATAAGGTTATTTTCGTCGTATGAAAATTTCTGTTACGCATAAAAGGAAGTCTATATGCTAATTATCGGATTATAATAACATACTACAATCTATGAAGCTACCCGACTGTTGCATTTGCTCTTGAGATTAACAGTAACTTTGGTATTTTGTTAGTTATACATTACACGTGACAAAATCCAAGATCAGCTTGCTAAAAACTATTTTGTAAATCTGAACTCGTCTGTTCGACAAATTAATGGAGTTATTTTCGCAATCTGGAAATAAATGTGAAAATGTGCTATGTAAGGTTAAATTTTTGAAAAACTGAATGGATCAAATGCAAATTACTTAAAGATACGAACAGACGAAGATTACAATTAATACAGTACAGCGAAGAAGCCTAATTGTTGAGGTCGCTACCCTCTCCTTTTGGTAGAAGCTTATATAGGGTATAAGCGTTGTTCATTGATGGGATAACCTTATGTGTACTCTGCAAGGATCTTGCATATTCATAGAAGTGTCAGTCGGCATCCTTGTTTGGTGAAGAGCTAAGCGCTGCAATCACCCTTATCAGATTTTACCAGAACAGTAGCCTCAGTTATCAGTTTAAGATTTGATGCCGACAGAGCAAGTCATACATTCACTAGCAGAAAGAAAAATTTATTTCACGATCTTTATTGTCTTGTAGAACAGTTGCGTAAATATGTGGTTATCGTAAACCTTTTAATTTTTTTTACCAAGTACCGTGCATACTTCAAATACGTTATTGTTTCATCAATGTGAAGCGACTATATAGATAAAATATTGTATCTAGACCCGGATCTAGACGCACAAATTCTAGGAGCAGTATGCAGTTAGGCCGCTAGATTTACAAAATCCGGATAACTGGACAGCTGAACAACTTCGAGAAAAATTATCAGAACTGGACGTACATTTTCCAAAAAAATGTATCAAAATCGGTGTTGAAGCAATTTTATATGGAAAACAGAAACAAAATCAAAAGAAATGACGTAGTGAATACACAAGAAACCTTGGAGGCAGAAGGAAGCCGAATTCAATCCGAACATGAAGTTGAAGAGATGCCGTTACATAACGTTCATAACATTATTTCACGTAGCAATATCGGAAGTGCAAATTATGCAAGCGCCGATGGAAACGATATGGTGGCCATGTTTAGTATGTTTTCGCACACCGTATCTCATTGCTTCACTGGACTGCAACAATCATTGAGCCAACATGTAAATCAGACGCAATCATCAATTTACTCAAAATCATTTGACCTAACACAATTGTATCAAGACAGAAATTCATTTGACATGCCAATTAGGACTGCACAGACTGGCGGAAATCGGTATTCAAGTATCGGTTTAAGTACATTCGAACATGCTCAACCAACCATAAGTTTTTCGGGAGTACGATCAGATTCCTTTTCTAACGTGAACATAGTCTCACTGACTCTGCAGCGTAATATAATTGAGGGTAAGGACATTAATTTAGCAACTTTATTTATACCCAATTTTGAAGACCTTCAAAGTCATGCGGTTGTCGCAAATGGCATCCAGTTGAATGAATCAAATAAGCCAGACCCAAGACTAAGCAAGCAATTAAGTAACTAGGACTTTATTTTGGCATTTGGAAAATTTAAACCTGTTACGTGTGCTTCTTAGCAAGACCGTAGGGGTGAGCTGGATTGTTATGAAGCCGATATAATTAACATTAATAATTATTATGGGGCAAAGTTTTACGATTACCATACAATTTTCTAGGCAAGAGTTAAAGTGGATTGGAGTCAACGCGATCGTTACATCCTAAATTTGATTACTGGAGGTTCAACCGTAAATGCATGTAGAAATTGCAATCCTATAGTTCTGTCACCTTCAACCATCTGTGCAACAAGATTATGTTCCAAAAATAAACCCGACGAAGAATGTGCAATCTTATGATAGACAAGGCCGTCCAATTTTCCAAGTGTCACGGCTTAGGTCATAGTGCTTTTATGTGCAGTAAACAACATGTGAATTCGCAGCCTCGAGCTATTTTGCAATTTGTCAGCCGTTGAAAAGGGGGAAAGTGATAAACCGGAGTCTAAATGTCTAGGAACCGTGTTCCGAGATGGATACTTGTGGGAAGCAACAAAACCAATTAATTTCTATAAACAGAAAAATGAATTAAGGTTTCATAATGATAGGGATTCTGTAAATTATATATGTAATGGTTAAAGACAGGGCTTTGACAGCATGGTGTGTTTTAAAAATTTAGAATCTAAAGAATGTAAAAATAATTTATCTGCCAGATCTCAGCCAACAGTTGTAAGTGAACTTATTAAATCAGAGTGCAAAAAGTGTGTTGTGTATGGTTCTTTAGAACATCTCCCCTTTGATAAGTATAGGGTTAGCCTCTAGGCATTGCTGCAGGAAAATGCTTTAGCAATAAACGTTTTAATTCTTGACTTATTGTCGCCATATAATGACTTTAATTGCTGAGTGTAAATGAAATGATAGATAAAGAATCATGTTCAATGTCTTATTTGAAGATCGATGACGCTACAAAAATTAATAGTACTCTATGTAAATTTGATATTTCTGGTGCCTTTAAAATATGTCCATGTTCGCCCTCTTAGTGGCCTTTATTTTGCTTCAAATGGCAAGCTATGTATTACTTTTATGTACGTCTTACCTTAAGCTGTAGTTCAAGCCCCAAAATATTTGACACAATTTCTCAGGCTGTATGTTACATCGCAGAAAACAATTTCAAAATCAAACGCATATTTCATCTGTTAGATAATTTTCTTGTTATTGACCACCCAGATGATGTTGGTGAAAGAAGGTAATCATGATGACAATTTTTAGGCGTTTGAACATTCCAATTGCTAGACATAAAACTGAAGGACCAGTCACTCGTCTTGAATATTTAGGCATTATTTTAGACACAAACAAAATGGAAGCTAGGCTTCCCTTAGTAAAGGTTGAAAGAATATGTAGATTTATTGCAAAATAATTGTTGAAATCCTCATGTACAAAAAGATAGCTATCACAGTTGTTAGGCCACTTCAATTTTGCCACAAGAGTCATTTTACCAGGTCAATATTTTTATCCTACCTTATTGATTTCTCAACAACTGTCAAAGAACTGAATGAGTATGTACATTTAACTGAAGAATGCAGAGTAGATCTAGAATTTTGGTTAATATTTTTGAATGACTGGAATAGAGTTACAATGTTTCACCAGCCATATTTTACATCAAGCTTTGATCTTGAATTGCACACTGATGCATCGTCTACAATAGGTTTTGGGGGATATTTTCAAGGTAAATGGTTTTCGTCTCGTTGGCCTTCTTTAACAGGGACCTTATCTATGGCGTTTCTAGAACTATATCCTATGGTAGTAGCAGCATTATTGTGGGGATCGGACTGGACTAGCAAGAAAATCTTATTTTGGAGTGACAACGAGGCTACTGTAGCTATTGTTAAAAAGGGGCGTTCTAAATGTTTTAGATTATGAGGTTAATGAGGCAACTTACATGGTGTGCTGCAAAATCAAATTTCTGATGCATTGTCTCGTTTGCAGATTGCAAGGCTCCACAGGCAGATCCACCTCCTGTCCTTTTCCGGGTGTATCGGAAGTAATGTGGTCTTGAGAAGCATAGTATCTTACTCCTAAATACCGAAGTTACTGTGAATTTAATTTCAGTGCAGATAAAATCTAAACGTTTAGAA
Source organism: Modiolus philippinarum (assembly GCA_002080025.1). Lineage (NCBI taxonomy): Eukaryota > Metazoa > Mollusca > Bivalvia > Mytilida > Modiolidae > Modiolus > Modiolus philippinarum. Next base: position 1,064 of record MJUU01044589.1, on the reverse strand, counting down.
GACCATAAACTCAAAGATGTTTAAAAACTGATAGGGAACAGATAACCAATATGATCTAAATGTGAAGCCAAACTCGGCTAAGGACAGAGCTTTGCATGTAGGAATACTCCTTAGTATTCAACAATAATTTACAAAAATTTAGAAATTTTAAGGTTTCAAGTAGAATTAGCTTTCTGGTCACCACCGAATTACTGACTACTGGGTTGGTGAATACCCTCGGGGACTAACAGTCCACCAGCAGAGGCATCGACCCAGTGGTAACAAATTACTAAATACGGAAGTAACTGTGAATTTAATTTCTGCATTTTCGCATTTCGACAACTTATGTCTTTCCAGTGCAGATAAAATCTAAAACGTTTTTAAGACCAAAAACTCTAAGTTATGGTCATGTAAAAGCTAGGACCGTAGCACACAATGTGCTACGGTCCACACTTTTATTCCAATAAAACTACAAAATATTTCATTCAATTCTTAATTTAAGGCCATGCAAGACGGAAAATGGCCATGGACTGCTAGAAAAGGTATGTATCAAACATGTTTTATCGATAATATAAAAAAGCAATGGGAGACGGGTTCAGTGGACTATTAGAGAACGGTGTGCTCCTAAAATGTTATTCCATAATATGAAAAAATTAAAGCAATAAAAAAACAAAATCCGCAAGTATATATGTTTCATTCCATTACTGATCTGCTTGAAAATGTTTCAGACTTATTAAGGTCTATCCGGTACAACGGATAGACATTATTGGGATTGTAAAATTGTAAAAAAATGTTTTTTCTACTTTTCACAGAGGTGTCTTAGTGGGTAAGTGTAGGTCGATGAAATTTGGTGGGGTTTTGTAGTTTCTGTTGAAGTTGTGATTGTATCCGTCTTGGGTAGTTTCGTTATCAGGGGAGGGGGTTATTTTAGAAAATTCCCTAAACATGTTTTGTGATATTATTCGGAAATGGTAATAAATAGGTAGTGAATTGTAATGGGAAAAATGTTTGTCAGGCTATGACAGATATTTCGTTCCTTTGAGCGAATGTTGGTGGATGGACCGTTTTCATGATAAGGGCTTGCA
>MJUU01044588.1:8818-64576 GCA_002080025.1 Modiolus philippinarum | reverse complement strand
CCGAACGCAGCATGATACGACCGCAGCATGTCCACCACTGAAATATGAACAACTTTTTGCGATCAGCGATTTTGCCATATTCTGAGTACCATAGAAAAATGGCAGGAACTTGAAAATTGAGCAGTTTAAACGAAAAATTGCATATTTTTTCAGTTACATTTGTATTGTTATATATTGCTTTTGTACACACCATGAAGAATTTAATATAATTTCAGTTCTTTATGTTCTTTCAAAATGAAATATATAGTAAAAATATAGGCCAAATACAGTATAGAATTGATACCTTCAACAACAGGTAAATAAAGATGATATCATAGCTCAAAAATTAATTCGGTGACCCCTTAATTTTTTTAGCTTGGGGGATGGGGGGTGGTGGTGGCTATATAATACCGGAAGTCACCCAGACGATGCTGTACTCTACATTTTTCATCAAACTTATGGATTTAACCAACTTTCGATGTTTTTATTCAATTCACATGATTCAGTTTCGATCTTAAATTTTATATGATGAAAGTTTTAGGCATATACTTCAAGTAAGAAGAATTTAGTCACATTAATTTCAAAAATGTGTGTTGACAGACAGATTTTGTACTCGGCCCTTTTCCATACAATCACTACTGATTCCCCAATGTTTCACCTCAAAAAATCGATATCCCGTATTTCAGGAATTATCTATACCCTTACATAACAGTTATATATATCGTCATGCAAGGGTATGGTTGAATTTTTTTTCTGAGACAAGTGCCTGTGAAAAGGATTCCTCTTACGTTCGACTGATCTTCTTTTAATTCTAAATCTTAAAGTAACCCTAACCTAATCTACAAATATTGAGGCTGTTATTACAGTACAGGCAGAGTCATATGATGATAAATGTCCCTGTCAGACATGTCCTAAATCCAAAATCTGACAATTTTATGAGGGGTCATAAAATTGTCCTTCTGCTTTACTGATTTTAATTAGGGTACAGGTGATTTATTTTATTACTTGTTTTAAATCTATTTTATATATTTGATTTGAAAATAAATAATTATTATTTAAAAAAAATCAAAACAAAAAAATATTAATAAGTTGTATTTTTTTACATACAAATGTAAGATACAAATCATGACTCTTTTCATTCTAATATAAATCTCATAAAATTTTGTGCAATTATTATGTAAGAAATTTCTTACAATTCAACAATTTTTTTACGATTATGATTTGCAAATACTTGTTTTTTAATTTTTTTTTATTTATTGTTTTTTTATTTGTATTAAAAAATTCAAAACTATATTTACATAGAATATAGAAATATTCATTTGAAATTTTCAAAATTGTACACTGCTTATTTTTTGAAAAGCTGAAATACAAAATCAAATAAATGCAAAACTTATCAAATTATTGATTAATTTAAATATTAGATAATTAGTTAACATTTTTTGTTTTTTTTTTTATTTATTATTATTGAAAATGCATTTAAAATTCATTTAAAAGTCATTATCATTGACTTATCACTAAATCACAACACCATTCAGGTACATTAATTATTTTATGACCCATGTTTTATTACCCTTAAGCCTCATTAACAGCAGGGGATTAGTCTGACTAGGACATCTGTCGGACATGTCTGACATCATGTCTGATTGGGACATCTATCATCATATGTCTCTGGCTGTACTGTATTTTATCTTCAGTTTTACGACTCCGACCGACCCTAACTTTTGTCAAAATAGAAAAAAATACAATTGAAAATCGCTCAATTTTTTATTCCCTCCGACCCTGTATTTTTTTTATGCCCCCCAAAAATAAATTCACTCACAATTGATTAGATTACCTTGGGCCTACATTGTACTTTGTGCTCTAATTCCGTTAATCAGTTTTTATTAGTACTTCAATTCTTTTTTATTTATAAATCTATTGTCTATTTATTTCCAACATTATTAAAACTGAAGAGACCATCTTCAAAAACACCAGGCCAGTCATCACAATCTTGAATAATTTTGATATTCGAAAAAAAAATCAATGATCCAGCAAGATTTTTATTTTATTTATTTCTTTTGTCCTGGGAATGATTATATCAGAAACATATAATTAAAGAGATTGGCAACAAGATGAATTCTCATGAAATCGCGCCGCCATCGAGACTTCGATAAAACTCCCACTTCACAAAAATAAATGACAGATATCACGATAATATATGAAAATATCATACGAAAACTATTTAAACTCTACCAACAAAGTTAAATACTTTCCAGTTTTCATTACTAGGAAGTTGTAGTTTCAAAAGTAAACAAGGCACACCACGATGTTCGTCGTCAGATTTCCACTCGAAGTCTCCGCTTTATCTGCCAATATTTTTTTTTGTTAATGAATACTTTTAAATCAAATTTTCTGAACTATACTACAAAATTACTAATGAAAACAATTATCTTTTCAGTTTAGAAATTAGGCATATCAGTAAAGAATCAGGTTAGATAACTCTCCGGACAAAAATATGTGACCTTTTGTTTGAATTGATATTTTATTGTGAAGTAATGTAATTACATGTTTGATATGGGTAAAATATTTAATTTGTGAATGTAAACATTCTTTCTGCACAATGTGTGTTTATTTAATATTTGGATTTAAAAAATGCCAGATTTTTTAAAATTTCATATAATGGAAATTTTCTATAAAACCACATTTTCAGTAAGTTATCTTGGGAACCCACTAAAACCCATCTAGCATATAGAAGATTTATACTTCACATATCTGCAGTGCAAATTTCATTACAATCGGACCTATGGAATTTTTTGGCTTTACTGTTAAAAATGTAATTTTTTGTAGTTTTGATTTTGACTAGAGTTAGGTTCCTTTGGCCACAAATCTTTAGTTTTTCCCACTTTGAATGTGCTGCCATCTGGCGTTAATTGATATACCTATAGAAATATGTCGACTTATTTAAAAGTAGTTTACGAACTTCTGATGTGGCCGTACCATGTTTGTTGTGATTAATATGGGATGATAGTAGAGTTGCCAATCTCTGTAATTATATGTCTCCGATTATATTGACTGAAAATGAAATTTTCATAAAACTGTGGCCTTACACATAAGATTTTTCTTACTACTAGTTTATATTTTGTATGAAACTAAATTTTTTCCAATTATTGTTTAGTCAATTTTTATCCCATTTCAATGAAGTTTTCACTATCAACACTCAACACTGTCAATGACTGTTTTTGTTAAACTAAGAATCATTGATTTGGCCACTTACTGCACCAAGGTAACACTCAGTGTAAGGGGAGGCAGGGTTAGCCCATATATGACATGTCTATATACTTTTCTTTCTAGAACAGTTACCTTCTTTTTATTGACTTCCAAAACACAGTGGGTGTACCAGCTCCCGTGGGGTTGATGAGAAGATCGTCACGGGCTTAGGTGGCAGCGCCAGATTTCTCGGGGAAAGTGATCATAATTTTAGTCCCCATATTCGTTCTGTGTGTCGATTTTAAGCTCCTTTAAAGTCATGGCGATATATCTTCCCTATACATAGAGAAACGTCCTGCTACTTAGTTCAATCGACTGACATTCGGCCATCTTGAATGTTGTCGAGTCGTGGCTATCACGCCACCCCTCGATTCTGGTTGGTTGAAAATTAACTAGTGGGCGGAGCAGCGATAGAATGTACCATCATGCACTGAACAATATGGCTGCGCCCATGGGACTCTTTGAAGTCGACTTCCGTGACGTTACTTTTTATTTTCATAGTATATCGATCATATGACTTCAAAAATTCACATACTCGCGTTACCATTGAGCTGCATTTGAAGGGGATGGTAAAGGCCGGGGGGGGGGGTCCCTAACACGAAAGACCGTGCTTAAAAATTGCCGAAAACGGAACACGAGTGATAAAAAATGATAATCTCGAGATACGGAAAATTGCTGCTCGTAGTTCGCCTATAACTTGAGAAGTCATTATCATTTATGGTAATCCATGCATCTTATCTAAAGTTTTTTTTTACCTGAAAGGTCTTAAAATCAATGAAAATCTGTGAAAGTTTGCTTTAGGATACTTTCCGGTACCATTACAATTCTAATTGTAACACGTCTCAATTTTTTTTACAGGAAAATGAACACGCACGAAATATAATGTATCCTTATTGATGATTACGATTTCTTGCCAGCCAAAAGGCTCCACCTGTCCACAAGTAAAAATGTCGAGGTTGTGAAGTCACGGCGAATAATTATAAGTCTATACAAATGTACGACATTGCGGAACCAATTAATGCAAGATGTGTTGAAAATAGACCAAATAAATGTGAAAGGGGAAAATAGGGCATCATATAAATAGTAGAATTTGTAAAATAAGCACAGACAATTTGAAAAGTCCAGGGGCCTTGCAGCCATTCGGTCAGGTAAGTAAGGCAAAGACAACAGACAGTCGAAGATAAATTTACAGGACCTACAGCTTTATTGCATTTGTCCTTTGGTCAGACAGTTTTCAATATGTCTGTAAGCACCCAAATTTGCCACATGTCCCCATGTACCAATATTATAGGAAGTTACAACTTTGGGCAACCTTGGACCCCAGATCCTAGACCTAGCTCAGCTGTGTTTACAGTGGTATTACCATGTGTCTATCCAAGTGGCTGCAAAACTGTAGCTGTTGTGGTCCTTCTGCAGATTTTATTTAATGGTTGCAGACAAGTAATGGTACTCAAGTCCCATTACCTTACATCCCCCTTTAATAGCCCCCAACCCTTTTCAAGATTTATGTTTCAAAAGTCGTTACCCTTGTTTTCCCTTTCACCTTTATTTCTTTCTTCTTTTACTTACATTTTTTTTAATTGATTAACTTGTTCTCGTCCTGATATAGCTGAAATATTGCTCATTGGACGTTAAACTCTAACTAATCAATCAATCAATCAAGATTTATGTTAAAGCTCATGAATCACGAGTATGATATACAGTTCAAAAGGCGAGGTGTCTACATTGGATCCATAATGGTTTTTTTTTACCCGTCTTGGCACCTGTGTCAAGCTCTGCTGCGGCTGTGTGTCTAGGGAGGCAAGAGGGTGAATCAGCTGATTCAATAATGCCTGTAACGGCCACAAAAAGTCAAATTGTGCTGCGTATAGCTACACTACTTAAGACTTAACATGCTGTTATTGTTAATTGGCATCTACATGAGCACTGTATGCGATTAAACCCATCTTACCTTTATTTTTACAGCCAAAACTAGTCCGTGCACATTTCCATCGACTCAGTGTCACTTTCAAGCTGCTAGATGACCATGATTTCCATATTTGGAAAAAAAGGCGGAGCTTCTCGATTCTCGGAAATCACATTTTTTTTTGTATTCTAAAGAATAATAATGTTTTGAAAACATTGTTGTGAAATAATATTTATAACTATTCACCAAAATAGTAATTTATTAGGTCCTGACTGTGACACATTGTCCCCAAATGAATATTAACTGTCCGTTAGACGCTGGGTGATTATGAAATTATAGTAGTTGGTTGCATTAACACGCCCGCGAACAAAGTGTTTTCAATATATTTTGTAGTATTGCAAATGATCATCAATTTCGTGAAGTGTTTAAGTCGGCTGTGACTTTTGTCATTTTTCTTATCTATTTCATTTGATTTAAATCATGCATGATTTTTTTATCGAATCCCAAAAACTATAAAGCTCCAAACATAAAAACTAAGAACATGTAGAATCTTTACTTTTCATTTTTTGATGGACAATAAAGCGAAAATGAAAGATAAAATGTGCAAGTGCAACAAAAGTGTTTTCCTTTTTATGAAAAAGGTCAAGAGTCATACATGTAGAATAGTTTTGTTAAAGTTTTATTGAACTTAATCATATTCTGCAATTATCTGTCATTTATGCTGAAATGTGTTGATTTTTACTCATTATACGCATGTTCGTATGAACAATGAAATGGTATGGAGTAAATGTACATGAGGCACAAAGTCTTTACAAATACATGATGGAAGTTATCAATATTACAACGCTTTTATTGTTTTATTTCATCTTTAAGTCACAACGAGGCTTCTGTATATTCGTATTGTGTTTTGTCCTCCTGGACACTCACATCTAAGGTAAGAAACTATGGACTATAATTCAATTGCTTTGCTACTGCATTGAAAGTTCAATAATTTGTCTTCTTTGTGACGTTGATTGATATGAATAATTGTAGTCATGGACATCCAGAAATCTCTTCTATTGATACTTCTACTGGTCTGTGTGCCGTCAAATTGCTTTATCCTGAGAAATCTTCACGGTGGTTGTCGTGGTAGTCATGGTAAGGGCTTGTCTATTGAAAAAAGAAATGCTGATCCACGACTGTTCAATGAAAGGAAATATATTCACGATGCGTCCAATAAGCAGCACCGTTTTATAAAAAGGTAGGTGAATCATAATTAATTGCTAACCCTCTTGTGAATGGAAGAGACTGGTGATAGTTAGGCAAGTTAACTCTTACTCCAATTAAGTAAATTTGATAGAAGAAACTCAATCGATATATTGAATTAAATGGTTAAAAGAAGATATATATCATGTAAATAAAACCTAAATAATCTACACAGATCTTCATATCGTTAGCAACTTGACAGCTACAGTTCTGGTTTGACATTTGGCTGCAAAGCCAATGCTACATACATGTAGTATACTACATTTTGTATAATTTGCTGTAGAAAATTTAACTCGAATAATTCAAGCCATCTCCGTATCCGATTCTCTTCTTCTACGATGGCTTGAAGACACGATGTTCATTGGACGCGTCAGCTCCTGACAGGAGAGGTCTACCAATGAAACAACGGTAGTAGAATACCGAAGGAACAAAGCACAAGATTACACAAATCAAAGTCCAGAGACAAGGCAAAAGCAGGACTAAAAGACGGAAGACCAAAGACACCACATTCCCACAAAACACACGAACATTACATATACAACACAAAAACTAAAGCACTAACAGTGTGAACTCTCAATAAAAAAGATTGACATCAGGTGCTCCGGAAGGGTAAGCATGTCGCAAAAGTTTTGAGACTGCGCAAAGCGATTTCTGGTCAAATTAAAAATTAATTGTGTAAACAAAAGTCGTATCTTGTGTAATTATGTAATTAATTAAGGTCATCAGTTAACACACCGGGAACATGTTTCATCCGGATGGAAAGATGATTACGAAAACAATATATAAAAAAATTAAATTAATATTTTTGAAACGTGAAGAATTTCAGTCTATTCTTTTAAAATAATTTATTAAAAAAAAGAATGCACGTTATGCAGGAAAGAAAATTACATGGTTTAAAATTTCCTAAGAAGTCAGTTAACATTAAAATATTTGACAACGTTCAAACGTGACATAATCTTGTCAAGCTATATAGTGTATTCGGTTCCAGTTACGTGAAATACTCCATTGCAAGAAAGTATATTGACAGTATATACGTCCTTCTTCATTCAATAGACTTAAACATTAAATTCTTTCATGCTTTAATTGTTTGTTTTTAAACTTCACTTCTTTACTTAATAAATGCACATTTTGATGAAAACTAATTAAAGATGTTAATTGTCGATTTATTTTCTGCTTATTGAACTTCTAGAATATGCAAGTATATGTGTCACATCCGGGTGTCAAACCAATAAACAAATAAAATGTAAGCACAATTTTGCATAAAAATATGAATAAAAATCCCCTTAAAAAATTTGTTATCGCCGATTGCTGATTGCAACCTTATATGGAACACCTGCTGGGTAAAAGTTGTGTTATAGTCTTTTTCATACAAGTGTGAAAATGCAACCCGGGGTTAAGATACAGAGTGAACAGTCGATTTTTGCCAAACCCATGAAAAATGAAACGTACTTTTTTCCTTCATCAATATAACGCCTTTTAAGAATAACTTGGAGTATCACTTATTATGGTCTGTAAAATAGGCCCAAGTCTATAAGAATTGCAGTAGACACCATTTTCACATCAAAATTAAGAAATGTAAGGTATCTCCATTTTTAAGATAATGATGACATTTTCCATATTTTGGAAGTTATAACACTTGTCTCTGACTTAATGATAATTGTCATTCTTGGTATCCATCATTTAAACTATCTATTAAATAAATGTGACAGTCATTCCAAAGAAAGGTGTGAAGCCATCTCAACTAGAGTAAGGTTTTTTTTATTTTTTTTTTACTGAAACAACGGCAGTAGAATACCGAAGGAACAAGGGAAGCGATGACTACAAAACTCGAAGAAATGAGTCATTCCTGATATGTAAATAAAGATTCACATAAATTTGTCTGATTCCCATCGAGTTTTTTTAAATGATTATTGTCATCAAAAATGTTTTTTAATGAGAATCGTCTGTATTGGGATTTTTGGTACTGTATGTAAAATTTAACCTGTTGTCCATTATAGATTTTATACCAATAAGTTCCGGAATATCATCTGAGATAAGATTTGGAATCATATGGTCAATGTACTGACGCTTTTTCCCTTCTACTTTCCACTTTGCTTTTGTCCTTGCTTTAACTCCTTCACTTTTGTATTATCTGTTTTCCGGAAGTTGCATGCATTTCTATCGCCTTCATTTCACGATAACCTTAGCGTTATCATTACTTAAATCAAATCGTGATTATTTTTGCTTTAACAGCACCTCCAATCTATCATCTTTTCCTTTTTAAATGTGGGGTATATGAAATTGTCATTTTGAATGTCTTATATATAGTTTCCATAACGAGAACTAGTTGATTATGAAATTCCTCACATCAAGTTAAATAAATTTTGCAAATGTTTAAAAGCGAGGCTTGCCGAGCTTCTAAATATTTCAAAATTTATTTAACGAGATGTGAGAAATTTCATAATTAACGTGTTAAAGTTTTTGGAAACTGTTTCTCTAATGACTGAATGAAAAACCCCGAGGATTGTATTCCGAATAAATTTGGCGGGAAATTTCACGAAACTTGTTCTCCTCTCTAGAGAGGAGAACAAATGTTTCCACACCGTTCAGGAAATATGAAAACTTGATAGAAATTAGAGAAATAATAGTTATCGTTTATAGTTTACATCTATTATCATAATGAACATAAATATTCTTTAGAAAGTAACTTCAATCTAGTAAAATCACTTAAAGTCTTGTTGAGCCTAAACAATCTTATGTTTCATATTCACCTGACAAATAACGATGAATTTTTTATTCAGCATTATTAATGATTTTATTTTCTTTCAGATCAATGAAGAAGTAACAGTTCAAAGGATACTGTCAATGAACATCATATCAAACAAAAACCATTAAAAATGCTTAATGCTGATAGCTTTCTTTCTATATTACGGGATGCAATTTCTAAAAATGGCAATGAGAAAAAGGATTCAAAATGACTGCAATTTATGAACAAGCTGTAAAAACTCAACTTGAATTTAATTAGGTTATCAACTTTGACAGGTATTCTTATTTCAAATTTTAACTAGCATGTTTCCTTAATGGCCTCAGACGACAATTATTTTTCCTGCGCGTTCTTTGTAAAAATAAAGACATATTTAAAAATCGCTACGGCATTATTGAATGAAACCCGCACCACATAATATATGAAGTCACAAGAGAAACATATCACAAAATCTTAAAAGTCCACCGCCGTTTTTTCTGGGTAACAGCAATCTCAAAATGAACACAATTTTTAACCTTTGAACGTTTTCCTCATAACGACTTTCTTTCTACAAAATCTGATAAATATCGTGTTTACAATAAAGTTAAGCCCGTCTACTATCATATTAACACGAAAAAATATCACGATTTTCATCATAAATCACAGAAAAAAATCGTAAAAAATTAAATATTTTATTACTTAGAACTATACCAAGAATAAGGGGAACTAATTGTGGTCTGATGTCTATTGACCACCAGGATAATATGTTTACACAAAATCACGTGGCAGTGTCCTCCTAGCTATATAGAAACGATAACGTAACTTTCCACTTGTGAAATTGTTGTTGAACTAAATAACAAAATACTGAAGATATTGTAAATAAGGATAAGTTCTATCATATCCTTGAAAAATCAAGATGATGTTTTCTCTTCTGATAGACTAGACGGAACTGTGAAGACAAGTATATAAATTTCCTGCACAAATACTTCCTTTAAAGCCAAATAGACGAAAGGCAATGTCAGCCTTTTGCATCACTCGGAGTCTGTCGTAACTTTGATTCAAAGATCTTCCTCTCTCAAATGTTCAGCTGATAGTATGAAACCTGACCTAACCCACTACCAGGGTATATAAATTTATTTTGAAATTGGTAGACTGAACAACATGACCGCTGATGCAGAAAATAGAACATTTGGGTAAATTGCTGTTTTTTGCAAATAGCTAAAAAAAACTTTAAAATTATTTAAAATCTGATTGAATAAAAATTAACAGAATAATGAGATCTACCGCGTTTATATTTTGAAGAAAATCCGGTATCCAAACTTTTAGTTATTGCCTTTTTCAGTGGAATTTTCAACGGAGAAGGATATAAGATTTAAATTACAAAAATGTTACAGCTAGTAAGGTCAACTTATTCTGCAATTTTGAAGAAATTGTGAATACTCGTGTAGTAGATATTCCCTATTTTTTTTTATTTTCCCTGGTTTTTATTGGGTCCGTGTTGTTCATCTGTATGTGTGTCTTCATTTTTCTTTTTTGTCCCGTACTTAAGTGGTGTCCTTGTTTCTAAGCGTGTCCGATGTTGCCATTGTCCATGGATTGTTCGTTCTTTTGATTGACGGTTCGGTTCTCACTTACTTTGTTAATGTTTTGACATGGCATTTAAAACATAAATCGGTTCATGGCTTTTAAAACGTGTTGATTTGATCTGCACTGAAAAGACAGAATGCGCATATGCAGAAACTAAATTCACTGTAAATTCGGTATTCTAATTAAAACAAAAACTCTAGACGAAAGTTAAGTTTGTATAAAAAAGTTCTGTTCATAAAAAAATAATAATTCTGTATATTTCTGGCAAGTTTGCTTTATCGAAGATGGCTGCCATCGTAGTAAATAGCTCATCGTTAGACCCTATGTACAATGTATTCAAGGATTTCTTTAAAACTACTTAAAATTATTTCATTCAAATTTCATCGTAATAGTGTCTTGGTGGTTAACTTCAAAGTTTAATATTTTTAGCTGTGGGCCAGGTGAGCTATAGCCATCAGTTCACCTCTAGCGTCGCCGGCATTGGTGTTAATTTTTCAAAGGTCTTCTTCTTTTTAAAAATTCTAACAAAAGTGAAAAGGGGCTAGCACAACGAATGCTGCACTGAAAAATAAACAATGATCATGGTAGGTCGAGAGAAAATTCATTTTCTACGATAAAGAAAAGGAGATACTTATTATTTAAAGCATACGATCATTCCCCATACATAAATGCACTCACGGTAGAAAATGCGATGAAAAACAATAAACGTTTGTTTATTAAAACGAAAATGAAGTTGGTACTTTTCAGATACGTTTCGGTTTTGAACTTACAACGACATGTATTTCGATGTTATAAAAAGATTTCAAATAACAAAATGGAACTGACTCTTTGCAAATATGTTCTTCAACTTGTGTGATAACGACATACTTAGCCATTCATGCAATGACGTGTACGATGACAATATTCGTGTAGAGTGTGTCAAAATATGGAAATAACGAAAAGCGGGCAAATATCAAGATTGGCTTAGCAAAACGCCGGCATTAGGCAAAACGAATGCGGATAAAAAAAGTAATATAATTTGACAGTCATATAAAATCACTATTTGTTGCTTATTTTTTGTTGTTGTTATTTTCACTAGCAGATCTTGTTTGGCCATTTTGATCTTATCACGACCTTGTCAGGTTTAAAACAATTTGTTAACAATGTGTAAGAATTTAAGATGGTTTTCAAGATTATTGATTTCAAGGACGATCCAGACTTGTTAAGGTGATAAGTTCAAAATGGCCAAACAAAGGAACAGAAACATTCAAAAGTAAAAAGTCTAACTTTGTGTTTTTAGGTCCTCTTTTGTTTCTGCCATTCACACAGTATTATCTGCATAAAAAAATAAAAGCTTCAAATATACTCCATTTCTTTTTCAACATTTTAAGAGAAATCTGACGAGCCGTTTATATATTTGATATAAAAAAAGTCATTTAGTCATTTATGTTCAAAAGAAAAAGTAAAGAAGATATTTTTTTCTCATTGTGTCACACCTGTAGTACACTGAAAATCTTTCAAAAATTAGTTTGTATTTCTATACATATAAACAATTGCATTATACATATACCATTATCCCGGCACCTGAATATGTTTTCAGGGACGCAGGCTACATAGTTGCCGGGCGTGTCCCCAGTTTGTAGATGGAGAAATGCCCTGTGTATGCGGAGTAGTCAGGTCAAAATGCGGAAAGCCTGACAGGGAGCCATTGTAGCAAAACTGTGCTGAGAAACGCCACGCTCCATGCAGTATAAAGACCCCTTCTACATTTTTCTAGGAAAAGCAGTCAGCGGGTATCGTATAATAGAAGACTTAATTTTCTGCCCCGACCTATTTCTCCCGCTTTTCAGTTGCAATCAAAACTCGTTGATCCGGTTGTCCCTTCCACCTTTATTTCTTTCTTCTTATACTTTTTTTTTATTTTTGAATGCATTGATTAACTTGTTTTCGTCCTGATATAATTGAAATATTGCTCAGTGGACATTAATCTCTAACTTTTCAACCATATACCATTAGTATAGTTAACATAAGAGTCCTGCTATTCCTGCTACAAAATTTGTCTATTGTCGTTCATTCGTGTTTTACTTTTGAGGTTCCCTTGTGGATTGCTACCTGTAATTGTTATATTCAGCAATTGTATGTCTTTCCTGTTATCTTCTCTTGTTTAATTCTATTAATCATTAATCTATTTGCCTGCATTCCGTTGTGTCCATCATTCTACCCTTAATAACAGTTATATGAAAATTGTATTTCGTGGTTTCTGACTTTCAGTAATAGCTTAATTTGAAAATGTGATGAGAATATGAAATACTGATGATGCAACACCAGCAAAGACGAAAATGCTATTCTATGTGCTACAGGAACATCTAGCATTTTTGTTAAGTCCCATATAAGTAATGGGGTCATATAATATTTACAATTGGGTGTCTGGTTGACTGTCCTGTACGTACGCAAAGGACCTCCATCCTGTAACTGTATTTGTATGTAAGTCTGGCCAAAAGAACACATGCCAACTTAAAATTTTGCTCAAAAGGTTTAAAAAATGTACGTATGTTACTTTTCTATTACCTGCGGGAGTTTTTAACAAATATGAACAATAACTTGAAAATTGACGACGAAAAGCATCGGAAGCTAAATACGGATTTAGTCGATTAAGCCCTTTGAACTATGAACTTTTTGGGAAAATGTAGAGTGGTATTTTACATTCTTATTTATTTTTGTTTAATTTTTGGGTATTTTTTTTCTTTTTGCTTTCATATTACTAAGTTTTGGATTGTTTATTAAACAGAGGTCTCACTATTTTTATGTCTCCAAATTAAAGGATTTCCCAGGGGTTTTCATGAATATTTTAGACATTTCCAAAAAGTAAAGAAAAATTCCAATTTGCGATAATCATTTTCCAGAAATACGCCAAGGGCAGTTCCAAATGATAAGACATGGAACCTTTGAAGGCAACTTTCTTTGACTCCTAAAACCAATAAATATTTCACCATAGGTTGAAAGCAAAACATAACTACCTAAAGAATTTATACCAAGTTCCTTCATTATAGATTTATTTATTTTTTTTTAGTTGGAACATTCTATACAATATCAAATATTCACACGGCAATATTCAAATTATCAAATTCCGGGATGTTAAATTATTTCCGTATATGGTGTTTTACTGGCCCTTAGCTTGAAGATTTAAATAAAATCAAGGGGTTTCAGGTTTCCAGGATGCATGGCCACATTTTAAAAATTTTACCACCTAGTTTTTTGCTTCGTTATTCGTTTACAAAGTATTGAACGATCTAACCACTGAGAAACGTGTAAAATATGAAAACTCTTGCATAAGTTGTACAATGAGATCAAATATGCTGAGCATGGTATCTATCAATGGAAAGTATTGCCACATAAAAAAACAATTGTGAAATTATGTGTCAATGACCATTCAAAAAAATGTCGGATAAAAAAGAAAAATTTTATCTTACTAGTAATGTCTAAATATGTTGAGGACTCCGCGTTCATGAAGCCCATTTCTTTTCGTAGCCAGCGTTCCCTTTGCCATTTGCCTGCGTTTCGTTGTTTTCAAATTTTGATACCCTGTATGAATATTGTTATCGTACCCGTCATTTCATGAATGGCTAATCGTGTCCTTTCGAATTTGCAATTGGAGGTCGCGTTTTTCAACAGACAATCGGGATTCCTATGGGAACTAACTGCGCGCCACTTTTAGCTGATCTCTTCCTTTTTTCGTATGAGGCGAAGTTTTTATAAGGGCTTACACAGAAAAAACAAAAACATTTAGCCCAGTCCTTTAATTTCAGCTTCCGCTACATAGACGATGTACTTTCTCTTAATAATCCAAAATTCAAGGAATATTTACACCAGATCTATCCCAATGAGCTTGAAATTAAAGTGACTACTGATACACCTACTTCAGCTTCGTATTTAGATCTTTTAATTTACCTTGACGAAAATGGACGTTTGAAATCTAAGTTGTATGACAAACGTGATGATTTTAACTTCCAAATTGTGATCTTTCCCTTTCTGAGCAACAATATACCTACCTCTCAAGCCGATGGAGTGTACATTTCGCAGTTAATTCGTTACTATCGGGCATGCAGTTTATACAGACTTTTTAGTTAGAGCAAAAACACTGTCCCAAAAGCTGCTTAGTGAGAGATTATTTCAGCCTTTGTTACTTTCATCCCTTCAGAAATTCTATGGCCGTCACCATGACATCATTGACAGATATGACGTGTCTGTGTCCCAAATGAAAACGGACATTTTCAGCTAGATATCACGTCTTCACGGATTTGACATAACCGGATTTGACTCAACCCTGGATTGACTAACTGATAGTATGACGGCTGCCGCTAGCGGAGCAGGACATGCTTACCAATCTGAACACCTGATGTCACTCCCGGTTTTTATGGGTGTTCACACTGTCAGTGCTTTAGTTTTTCATGTTGCCTTGTATATCATACTGTAAAATTTTAGTTTTGTTTTCGTCAGTGATGTTTGTGCTATCGATTTGTCCTTGTAATTGTTTCAATACTATAGAGATTTACAAAATGCTTCTCAAAATTTCACCATGGTACTGTTTGAGGGTTAGAGAAGTAACAAATACCATGGATTTCATTGGTTTTTTGTCTAAGGGTTAGAAAATGACATTAACCAATCCGCTACCAAACAGACCTTTCAAAACACTATATGCCTCACTGATATTGTGACGGGTGTCGCTAGCGGAGCAGGACGAGCTTACCCTTCCGGAGCACCTGATGTCACTCCCTGTTTTCATGGAAGTACACACTGTGAGTGCCTTAGTTCTTGATGTTATATTTTTGTTTCCGTGCATTGTAGCTGTCTCACGTCCTTGTTTTGTCTTTGTTTTTATCTGTTGCCGTTTTTACCATGTCTTTGCACTTCGATTTTTGTAGTCATCGCTTTCCTTGTTCCTTTGGTATTCTACTGCCGCAGGACATATTTGCAAAAAG
Source organism: Modiolus philippinarum (assembly GCA_002080025.1). Taxonomy (NCBI): domain Eukaryota; kingdom Metazoa; phylum Mollusca; class Bivalvia; order Mytilida; family Modiolidae; genus Modiolus; species Modiolus philippinarum. Next base: position 48,933 of record MJUU01044588.1, on the reverse strand, counting down.
TCAGGCACATTTTCTATTTGAATTATTTTTCTAACATCAAAATACATGTCGTTGTAAGTTCAAGAACTAAGAGAATCAGAAAAGGACAAACTTAATTTTCGTGTTCTTAAATTAATATTTCGAAACTGTTTTACATCGCGTTTTCTACTGTGAATGTATTCATATATGAGGAAGGATCGTATGCCTGAAATAATAAGTTTCCCTTTCTTTATCAGAGAAAACTCCTGGGCAAAAACTTATCTTCTTTCAAATTTGTGATTTTTATGTCCCAACACCAAACAACATGGCCGCTATTACTAAAAGAAGAACATAGTGGTAAATTAATGTTTCGATTTTGATATCACTCAAAAACTGTTACAGATATACAAATAAATGCTTCATAAAAATGTTAAGGATAATGAGATTTACCTACCCTTCACGTTAAAGAAAATCTGAAAACCCGTTTTGGAGTAATTGCCCTTTTCCCTAACATTTTTTTTTTTTTTTTTGTTACTTTTCACCAAATATATTGAAAATGATACAAGATATAAATGTTTAAATATAAGCAGAATAAGATCTACCTATCATGCATTTTAAAGAAAATGCGATGATCTATGTAGGAGTTATCGTACTTTTTTCGTTGAATTGTCATGATTATGTTATGTTTGGACTTTTATTTCAAAAACTTTTAAAGAAAGAGGTTAAGGTTGAAATGCAAAATTATCAATTTGATTTACGACTACAAATGCACAGCAGGTCCACATCTCGTTCAAGATGGCCGCCAACAGGAAACACAATTAACATTGGACCTAACGGAAAATAAATTCAAAGACCTCTAAAACCTTTAAGCCAATCGGAAGCAAACTTGGTTCTAATAGTTCTTCGGTGGTTCTCTTCAAAGTTTAAGATTTTTATGTTCAGACCTTGTCCAGGTTAGATAGAGAGGAACATAGCTATGGTATTAGAAATAAAGTCAAAGATCTTCTCCTAAAACCATTGAGCCTATTGAAACAAAACTTGTCTAAAACAATCTGTCAGTGATTTATTTCCTAATATGTGATTTTTATTTTTGTACCTCATCCAAGATGGATACCTGCTGGCAATATATTTTAACATATGACCCCTTTTGGAAGTGCATTTTAAAGATTTTTCCATGAAACCTTGGAGCCAATTTGAACCAAACCTAGTCTCAACTGTCTTTGAGTAATCCCCATAAGAGTTTTTGATTTTGGTGTCAAACCCTCAACCCAGACGGCTGCTAGCAGGTGATATTTGGTTAATATATTTAAAGATCATCTCTTCTGAAAACACTGGGCCAATTAGGACCAAGCTTTGACACAATAGTCTTTGGATGGTCCTGTTCAAAGTTTGTGATTTCTATATTCCTACCTTATCCAGGATGACTGCGGGAACTGTAGTTATAACATAGAACCCTGAAGGACAATGCGTTCAAAACATATTTTATTTGAAATGCTGTACTATCCTAGGGTGGTCCTTCTTTAAAATTTATTCTTAGTTCACATACTGCCATTTGGAAACCTAATGGATTGCTGTTACCGAGGATCTTGGTTTATATTTTATGGAAAAACATTGCAATAAGAAATGATAAAATTGAAGGGCCTTTACTTTTTATATCGCACCTAATTTAAAAACAGTTGCTTTATCATTGATAACATGCTATTAATAAAACCATTAGGCAATCCAGGCTCATGTCAGTCTCCGTTTTTGTGCCCTAATTATCAATAAGCAATGGGGGGATATGAAGTTTATCCACATGAGACTAGGTCTTTACAAACACAACGTAAAACAAAGCAATGGATCATCTCGAAATTAACATGAAGCCTTCAACAATATGCTTTGCTCATGGTTCATAGGAAGTTTTGCTCATGGCTCATAGGAAGTTCTGCTCATGGCTCATAGGAAGTTGAAGACGGCCACTAGCACCAGTTTGAGCGGAATTCATTGCTAGATGTCGAGCAATTTTTCACCAATGGATGCAGGGTCGTCAACAAAAATAAAATTAATTGACAATCGCTTTCATCTGTTGACGGACAAAAAGATTAATAGAAAACAATCACAACACTGAAACATCCAACCAAGAATTGATGCCAGCAGAGAGCATAGTTTAACATAACCCTTTTGGAAATTCATTCATATTTCTTCTTTTGTTGAGCTTCTTTATCAATTTTGATTAAATAAGATCATGATAGCACTAAGATGTTCACTTTAACTTCAGTGTGCTTTTTATTTTATCAGTTTAAGTTTTACAGAGGACTCGATGGAAAATTTTTAAAAAAGGTTGAAAAAAACCTTTGTTAAAATTCGTATTATATTGGAAAAACAATATCAACAGGTACCCTGTCTTCTGATTTCATACTGTCTTTTATTATTTGGCTTTTGCTAGTGCCGGAACCAAGCTCGACTGTCCCGAGTTCTTATCGTTGTTAACGTTTATCTTTTGTCTTATTTGTTTTTTTCATGTATTTCCCTGGCAGATTGCAGCATGTAATTGTAATTTTTAGCCACTGTTGCTGTTTCCTGTTATCCCCCAACTTCATATTTGTTCAACACAAAGTTTGAAAAGAATAGATAAATAAAATGCAATACATGTTGCAATTATAAACCTGATAAATATGGCACTATAAGTATAAAATAATGTGATTAAAAAACGTAGTTCTACATATTAATCATATTTAAACATGGGGGAGCAATACAGAGGAAGCCTTTAACAACCTTTGCAAACAAATTGCCGAACAATACAAGGCATAAAAAAAACCCTGCAGCGAATATGATTATAACAAGAAACCTTTTAAGGAGGGAACAAAATGCTTCAAAAGGAATCAAGTTGTCGAAAAACGTTAAATAAAATATTGTCATACTCCTTTATCATATAACCCCTTTTTTAATATCAATAAATCCAATTTTACTTTTATTTCAATATCCACTAAATAAGTAATTGCCTAAGTACATGTATTTTCTTCGTTTGTAATATTGATATATAAACACAACCCAAGCGCAACCTTAATTAATTATTTACAAAATAATTGTCATTTGAATCATTTTAATATCAACATTTTCCTCAAATAAGCAACGAAGAGATATGGAGTAAATATACCTGAGACAAAATCCCTGCACATAATGCTTTTATTGTTGAACTTCATCTTGAAGTCATCATAAGGCCTTCAACAATGAGCTTTGCGCATACATCATAGTAAGTTCATTCAAGTCGGCCCCAGAATCGGTTTGAGTGGAATTCACTGCTAATTATCGACCAAAGCTACACCCATACACATGCATTACACATTTGTGCCCTCATTATCATTTTATTAACCGAAGGTTACAGACTGCAATGACTATACAATTGTTATTTGTTACCACTCGGTCGATGCCTCTGCTGGAGGACTGTAAGTCCCCGAGGGTATTCACCAGCCAAGTAGTCAGTACTTCCGTCCTGACCCGAAAGCCGACTCTTTTTGGAACCTTACAATACCTAATTCTTTGTAAATGTTTTTGAAACTAAGGAGTATCTCCCTCATGCAAAGCTCTGTCCTTAGCTGATTTTGGCTTTCTATTTAGACCATATTTGGTAATTTGTTCTCTATCAGTTCTGAAACATATTTGGATTTATGGTCTTCACAACATTTAGATTTTATCTGCACTGAAGAATAATAAGTTGTCGAAATGCGCATATGCAGAATCAAAATTCACAGTAACTTCCGTATTGAGTTATTTGTTACCACTGGGTCGATGCCTCTGCTGGTGGACTGTAAGTCCCCGAGGGTATTCACCAGCCCAGTAGTCAGTACTTCGGTCCTGACCCGAAAGCCGAATCTTTTTGGAACCTTAAAATATCTAATTTTTTGTAAATTTTTTTGAAACTAAGGAGTATCTCCCTCATGCAAAGCTCTGTCCTTAGCTCATTTTGGCTTTCTATTTAGATCATATTTGGTAATTTGTTCTCTATCAGTTCTGAAACATATTTGGATTTATGGTATTCCAAACATTTAGATTTTATTTGCACTGAAGAGACATAAGTTGTCGAAATGCGCATATGTAGAACCAAAATTCACAGTAACTTCGGTATTGAGTTATTTTGCATACTATTGATAATAATCGTTGTGTACAAGGATTCAATTAACCTTGTTGTTGTCCCCTTAATTTATAGCATGAACTCTTCATATCTGTTTTTGAAACACCGGTAGTAGAATACCAAATGAAAAAAGAGTGTTAATTATAAAAATTAAAGTCCAAAGACATGGCCAAAACGAGAACACAGAAAACAATGACGTTAGACAGCTACAAAACACTGAAATAAAAACACAACATTCAAAACCATGTCACTCACGGTGTGAACCTCCATGGAACTGAGAATGATTTCCGGTCATTCGGAATGGTAAGCATCTCCTTTTCTGTAAGCAGCATGTGTCACACTGTCAGTGAGAAAGTGAAAATCAGTATAGTGAAAATCCGAGAGGACGTGGATCTAGCTGCACGCCTTCATTTGGGACTCAGACATGTCATACATTTCAATAACGTTATGGTGACGGTCATAGCATATCATGGGGATGAAAAAACATAGCATGCACAAGTCACAACAAAACAGATAACAGTAAACAATCACAATGCCAGAAACTACAATCATGTGCCACAATCCACAATCAAATGCACTAGAAAAACACAAATGAAAGAAAAGAGACCAACGTAAATAACGATAGGGCTCGGGATAGCGAAACTTGGTACCGGCACTAGCAAAAGCCAGCTTTAAGGTTGAGCCAGTTTATGGATACCTAAACCTCAACTTTCTCTACCCCCTTTTCCTATAATATAATTAACATGTTAATAAAACCCAATTCATATAGAATACTAATTCTAGTACCCCTATCTCTGAAAAGAAATTAAAGAATATGACAAAACGCAATTTAGGAAGATGGTCTAAACTGCTGGCTAGCTCAAGGATCTAAGTTTACTGGTAAAACAACGTCGCACCATTGAAGAAAGATCAAACTCAAAACAACCCGAAGGATATGGTAAAGAGTCGTCATGTATTTCGGTAGACGTCGGCAGTGTCAGTGAGTTTTTTTATATAGCCTATGTGGCCGTGAGATTTGAAGCGCTGGACACAGTGCAAGTGATGTTGCCATGGATGAAAACAAAGAAGGGTTTCAAATTGCTGGATGTGCCGATGCTAACAGGTTTTTAAAAGATGATTTCCATCAGTGTTGGCACTGGAATCATATATTCTAACTTTGCAGCTCAACTTACCAATACATTACCATTCATTTTACATAGAACTGTGTGTATTACTATTATCTATAAACCTTAACTTGAATTTAGTTTATGTTAAATGCATCATGCCTACAGGGTTATTAGTAAATTTTCTTCATAAAAAAAAAAAAAACTATGAAATCATTAGAAATTTTTCCCTAAAAGGACTTGACGTTCAATCTTGCATATCTCATTTTTTTGAACTGAATTACTGTTTTTATGAAACTTCGGTATTTTTTGTATTTCAAACCATTGGGCCGATGAGACTGCTGGTGGAGCATAGGTCCTCGAGGGTATTCACCAGATCAGTCGTCAGACTTGCCTGACATGAAAATTTTACCTTGCGTTTTATAGACATTTACTGTTTTTATCTAAATTTTAACCACATTAAAATACTGAAGCTTTAATCTGTGTATGTCACTCGGTGGATGTTCGTGATACTGGATTTGGTCTCCTATTTTGATATTTTTGATAATGAGTACTTCATTTTGGACTACTTTTGTATTATGGCCTTCCTTATTATTTGATTCTAATGCTGATGATGGAAGGTTACTCCTTGAAACACGTTTACAACATAACACAATGCACCTTTTTTCATGAAACTTTGGTATTTTTTTGTATTTTGAACCATTAGGCAGAAGCCACTGCTGGTGGATAAGAGGACCCCAAGATATTCACCAGCCAAATGGACAGACTTGCCTGACATGAAAATTAAACTTTGCATTTTAAAGAAATTTACTGTTTTTATCAAAATTCTAACCACATAAAAACATGAAAATATGAGGCTTCATTCCGGGTATGGCACTCGGTAGATGTTCTTGGTACTGCGTTTGGCCTCTTGTTTCGATATTTGTGGTAATGAGCACTTCTTTTTGGAATACTTTTGAATTATGGCTTTCAATATTATTTTATTCAAATGCCGCTTATGACAGATTACTCCTTGAAACACCTATACAGTACAACAAAATTTATAGTTTTTATGTAATTTCGGTAGTTTTTGTATTTTTCTGATATTTGATAGTGACCAGTACTTAATTTACAAAACGTGTGATTAAATAAAAGTGACAACAAAAGTCCGAAGCAATTAGAGGGAGAGACCAGTAAGAAAAATCCGTAAGACTTACGACAGTATCGAGAAAACACAGCCCAACGCAAAATATTTTATGCAAGCCATCATATTCCCGACTTGGAATGGGCATTTTATAAATGAAATAGTGGGTTAAACCAGGTTTAATAATGCATCAACCTCCCGCTCACATGATCGGACCAAGTCAAGGAAATTGTAACAGAATTTGAAGTGCATAAATTTATTCCACCAAAAGGAATTACATGTCATAAAAGGTGAAATGTAATGTACATATTCATTTCACAGTGACTGAGAATTGCAAGTGTTTGCAGTATAGCTGTCGCGTGACACAACAGCAACACCCTAAAATCAAATAATGCATCGGCATTGTACTGATGACATGTGAAAAACTACACGACTATGTACGTATTTTTAGACATACAAATAAAAAAGTTGTGTATTGAGTTGTGAAAATGAGAAGGATTTTATTGAATGTATTGTCTGGCGAGTCTTTGTTGTTGTCTGTTAAATATAAAGCAGTAGAAAACAACATATTTCACTGTAATGATTATTGAATGACACATCCTGTAACCGTACTAATGCATTACAAGAAGGATAGTTCCTAACTTAATAAATGAGCTTGCTTTTATTGACAGAAAACATTTTGTTAATCTCCAGAACTACTAAGAACAGTATATTGGACCATAACAACATAAAAATTTTCCCAGTACACTGGTCTTCATTCCTTTCAAAACGTTATATACTCTGAATTTTACAATGCATCTTCGTTATACCGTTCCCTTTGCAGCATCATCGTATGGACGAGCGAACATTTTGTCGGTAATTTAGGGTGGCGATAAATCCAGGGAATAAATCATTTAGAAAATTCATAACTTTTCGAAAAAAGTGACATCAGGTGCCCCGGAAGGGTAAGCATGCCCTGCTCTGTTAACAGCATCCGTCACCTGTTTATTTCCGTGACATGTGGATGTCGCTTGTAGTTGTTTTGTTTTGTTTTTCTATGTTCTTTTTTAAAGCCGTGTCTCTTGATTTGATTTTTGTTAATGTCAAATCCCTTGTTCCTTCAGTATTCTACCGTTGTTTGATTCCATCTTAACAAAAAAAAAAAAAAAAAAAAAAACACTCGGATAGTAATTTTAGCTCCATGATACACGAGTATCGTCGTAGAATCACATCAATTTTTGTCATTTATTACCACTAGGCCACTGTTAGTCTCCGAGGATATTCACCAACCCAGTAGTCAGTATTTCGGTGCTGACCCGAAAACCGTTTTTCAGTAAAATTTGCAATATCTAAATTTTACAAAATTTTGTTGAAAACTAAAGAGTATCTCCCTCATGCATAGCTCTTTCCTTATCTGAAGTTTAGCTCTTCTATTTAGATCTTTTTTTCTCTGTAAGCTTTTACATGCTTTTATGAACTTGTTTTGAATTGATCTGCACTGATGAAACATAAGTTGTCGAAATGCGCATATGCAGAAAATAATTAAAGTAATTTCGTTTTTTTGTTATTCCAATCTTATATCATTGTGTCTTCTTAGGGGTTGATGGACTTAATCAGGTAGGTAACAACTTGTTAGGTTTACCGTTATAAAGGACCGATTACATATCATGAGAAAAATCTTCAGTATCATGGGACAGAACTTTTTACATATGGTCAAAAAGCTTTGACGACTTTTTGTTTGAGTCCTTGTCCTTTGTTACATTTACAGTTTCTTTCAGTGACGTAAAGATTCATTGAGATCAGGGAAATTTACCACAGGTCTTAGCTGACATACGTTATATACATATATATGTGAATGTCAGATGTTACCGATCATCCTGACCTAGGGCCTGGTTAGTTGGTAAACAGGCAACAGGAGGATCTTTTTAAGAGTTACAAATTATTGCACTATCATGTTATTAATAATAAATTCCCCGTCAAGGTTCTGCCCTGTTATGTAAGTAGTACACGCTGAAACAGGGGATCCGGTTGCCAAAAACAATAATATCTATTCATAGATCAAGCACAATGTAATTATTTGGAACGTTTTCAAAGGAAAAAAGTACTGTCTTTAACCTTTTCTTACTGGGTTAGGGACCGACCATTTAACCTGAAGGGGGGGTTATGGTTTTTTTGTCTGGACAGAATTTGGAAACAAATTATTTATTTTTTACACGCGTATCAACAAAATATTTGTTTTCAAAATTAACATTATTTTTTTGGTCAGAAAGCCTCATTCAGAAAATTTTTTTTCATCATTTTGGCAGCCAAAATATTTTTTTCACATAAAATCAGATCCAAAATATTTTTTTAGAAAAAAAACCATAGCCCCCCCCCTTCAAGTTAAATGGTCCGTCCCTTATTTAAAATCAATAGATCATACTACTTTCATTTGAGTTAGAAAGGCACGGAAAAAAGTAACTGTGCATCCAAAAGCATTTAATTATCTGATGTAAGTGGTCCACATCGAAATATGCATTTTCATTACTTTTTAACATCTTTATTATGTCCTTTTTGCACTTATCAGTCAAAATATTTTTATCGGGGCAAAATTGAAAGTATTTCATAAATTCATTTTGAAAATGAACCAAAACATGTATTTCCTTGTTTTACGTTCCGACAAGTAATAACTTACATCATAATATTTGTCATTCTAATGCTTGATTTGACGGTCAAAACATCCGTTTACAGGCTCTGCTACGCGTCGCCTATAAACTGTATTTTGACCGTCAAATCTACGATTGACGACCTCGGTTATTCAAATAATGTACTGTTATTGCTTAAGTAATAAGTTGACATCAAAGTAACTACAATCATCAATTTTATATCCAAACACTAAATGGTAGAGGTTGATCACATGATCTCCAATCCAAAATTTTTAAGCAGATCTTTAATATTATTCTAAAATATCCTAAAGTATTTACAAGAAATAAAATAATGCTCATAATTTTCTAATTCTTTACATATATTGCACAAAGGTGAATCTCTTATTTTAAATACTGCAAGATTCTGCAGGAAATTGTTTACAATGTGATGAAGGCATTTTTTCAGAGATAATGAAAGCGAATAATGGGGTCAGTGTCAAAGGTCAGTCTTCACAGTAACAGTATTATTCAGCAGAAAATTCCCTGGCAACAATAGCAATAATGTATTATTATGTTGTAAAGAGAAAATGTGTGACAGTGCTTAGTAAAATTACTTTCGTGCCATTAGTGACAAGATAATGTTTTCTTTCACAAACGTCCTAAGCAACCATTTAATCAAAGATTTAAAAAGTAGAGAATTATTGTTCATATAATATGTTTGATTAAAAAGGTTGATAAAATCTTACTCTAAACATTATTTAGTGAAAAAAATCTGTTGGTATTGTTAACTTTTAATTCTTCCCTCCCTGTTTTGCTTTCATTTATTATTACTCTTCGGAATCCACCGTGCGCGGTCCCGGCTTATGAATAGGCCCACAGCATCCTTTGAGCTTGGAGTATGAGTCTTCCTAACAGAGGACCCCGAGGAAACCCCGGGATATAGAAATAGGACCTAGTATCTCCGGCTTGCGGGGTGTGAGCACTCCTAAACGGAGGCTGACCCCGAGGGTCCCGGGATATAGAAATAGGACCCATTCCGTGGTTGTGCGGGATTAATAAATACACAACCCATCTTTTGGATGGGATGTAAACTCAGGTCCACGTGTTGGAAGAAATGCCACGCTTCCTGCACGTTAAAGAACCCTTGTAGCAAGCTCTTTTTGGGGTGGTCCGTAGGTGCTCGGCTACAAGGCTAAATTTCCCGCCCTTGACAATTTCACCCTACTTTTCCAGTGGCAGTCAGAATTTCCCGTCCCATGGCCCTTTCCATACCCCAAAGTGATTATTTATTAATAAACTTGTTCTCTTCTTGATATAGCTGAAATATTGCTGAGTAGACGTTAAACAATATTCAATCAATCAATTATCACTCTTATTGTTTGAATTAACACTTTATTTTGGTGATTCTGTATTTTTTAACAGATGAATTTCACGCTCTTAAAGTGTTGATACTTTCTGTATTATTGACAAAGTTCAAATTATTAAAAATAATTTCTATACATATCTCAAATTTCGTAAATTCTGCACTTTAGTTTCCATCTACATAAACAATTGCAATTATTTGATTGGATAAAGCTCTTCCTTAAACGTGGTTTTTGTTGTATAATTTCCAGATCGTTAATAAGTTTTCATTTCAGCTAGTGTTGATCTAACTTGGAAATAAAAAGGTAAGTCAGTATGTTGTTTGAAAGCTTTGATACAAACTAAATCATGCAGTTAAAATATGTATGACACAGTGCATTACTTGTTCATATTACAATTACTTACTAACGACTGTAAGAGTGTTAATGTCTCCAAGAAGAATAAATAGGCAATATATAGTTATTTGTTTAAGTATAAAATGTATTTGTACAAGGCACAGTAAACAGATTTACATTCTAGCCGTTGCGAGCATTAAATTCTACTTCGTGCAGCATAAAAACACATTTAATATTTAAGGACATTTTATTGCCTGGATGCTGTGGTGGTTCGACCGATGTTTCTGCAACGAAATGTGCGGATGAATGCATTTGTATCTATGTTGATCATCGTCAATACACAAGTACACAATGTAGTTAGTTCCATTGAAATAACTAATTGATAAAAAGGTATCATATTGAAATATAATAATCGAAAAAATCAATAATTATTCAATCTTAGCTATATCACTTTTTAGATGACCTCAAGTTGACTTCAAGATAAAGAATAACAATACAAGCGTTGTTCTAACATTATTGTACCATTTTACCACTTGTTAGAAACACTCCTTCATAAAAAAGCTGCAAAACACGTGATGTTTTTTCGGATTGAAATGCAATATTCCCTTTGGAATTCGAGAACACAGGACTTTCGAGATAGAAATTGTTTTGTGATTAAATGCAGAAGTAACTGCAAATATCAGTAATGAATGAATGAGACTGAATTTCTTACATACTGAGTCTATAAAAGATGGCATCTTCCTTAAAATCAAAGTATCTATTAACGCGAAGTGTACTTTGATATTTGCAACATGACAATGGTTTAAGTGTATTTTTAATCGGTGAAAACAATTAACTGGAGCGCTACAAAATAGATTCAGCGCGCTACATAATAGTTTCGGAGTGCTAGAAAATAGTTTAAGTACTGTAATCCGATTGGTTTTAATTGTACTGGTTTTTTGTATGTAATGAAAGATCCTTTCCGGTGACAAACATGACCCAAAAGGCCCGTATTAAGAGTTTTTTTCTTTCTCGTTGATCTGGGATTAGACCTCCTCCTACCAATTCTTTCCACCTGTGAACCTAAAGTCAGACTTTTGAAACAAAACCTTTCAGAACATTTGTTACATATGATGTTTACGTTGTACTTGAAATTTTTATGTTGTATATTTTGTAGATTCACTTTGTCCAAATTGGCCCAATTTTACGATGACCGATAGCGGCCGACAGTTTACTTTTTTGAAAAAGTAAAAATGTCCAAACATTTACGTGGCAAATTTGCATTTGTGTTAAAAATGCAAAACTGTACATATAGAAACTCTTGTTCTATTTTTTTTACTTACAGATGTATAACTGTCACGATGTTAATGCAACAGACAGAACTTGTTTTTACAAAAAGTAAAAATGCCACTTTTCTAAAAACATGGCATTTTTTCTTTTCGTTGGAATAATTGGGTTAATAACCGGCACACTAACGTTACCGACATGTGGAAAATGAGTACTGTAATCTGTGAAAGTCATTAAAAAGTGAAACTTCCAGATGATGACGTACATTGTATGTGCACTGAAGAGTAATACGTTGTCGATATGCACATATGCAGAATTTAAATTCACAGTAACTTCTTAGTTATTTGTCCTAACTGATCAGCACTCTCTCAATCCCGAAAGGCTAATGATGGATCGGGTAAAATCAGAAATATGGTGATAAATCGAATAATATGCATAACTATAGACGATATATTTATTAATAAATACAAAAACAAATGATGAATCAAGTTTACTATAATAATCAATATTATTCAGTATTCCAATTAATAAAATCAAACACTAAATAAAAGATCCACTAGCCATTTTATCAATTTTATTACTTGTAAATTAACAACTTATATATTCGGTCTTATTGCTTAGTAGATCTGACCTGATGACTATAACATCTGCATAACTCCATAAATCTTTGATGTTTATGAAAAAAAATCGTTCTCTATTACTTATTCACTGAGATACTTTTACTTAATCTATTACACTATATACAAAAATATTTCAAAAAGAAAAACCAACAGCAATACTTTAAATATATCACCCTTTAACTAATCAGCCATAAAAATAATTAATTCAATTTTTTAAATTTTTTTAAGGTTTCGGTCATCCTAATAGTTACAATTGAATTGAATGTCAAAATTAGAGTTTGGTGTACGCGTCCTACGTTCGAACTTTTATTAGTAGTGGGTACTCTTTTAGCACTCTTTATCAAAACAGCGAGTTTCTGTTAGTTAAAATGACATATTCTGATTTACGAAGACGTTAAAACTTTGCTCTTGGTACATTGTCCAGACTTCTGACCTTCAAGGTAGATGTGCCGGTCATTAACCCAATTATTCCCACGGAAAGAAAAAAATGCCATGTATTTAGAAACATGGCATTTTTACTTTTTGCAAAAACAATATCTGTCCATTGCTTTGACAGCGTGGCAGTTCTACATTTGTTGTGAAATGTAAATTTGCTCATAGGTGTCTATATGTACAGTTTTACATTTTAAACTAAAAATGCAAATTTGCCATGTAAATGTTTGAACACTTTTTACTTTTTTGCAAAAGTAATCTGACGGCCGCTATCGGCCATCGTACAATTTATAATGCTAACGTTCTATTTTTGAATTTACTGATGTTCAATGCACACATGATTTTCATTAGTATTCACATTAATTTTTTTCAACATAAAAATCGACGGTTGAAATCCGTTATATAAAAGGAGACTTATGAGTGTCCGTCAGAAACTATTGCTCATATATGCATACAAAAGTGAAGCGAATAGTTGAAGCAAGTTAAACATTGGTGTATTGATTTTGATTAAGGACACGTTAGAAATTACACCAGCTTTATTCATGTACCAGAAAACTCGTTTCTTATTTATAACTAAGTTGGCAAAACGAAGAACCGAATAATTCAATGGCATTCTTCTTCGATTACACCACTACTTTACCTTTAAATTAATTGATCACTTATTTCAGTACATCAAAACTAAAAGATTGTTATTCATTGCCATGTTTTATTTTGCACTTTGCATATTGCACGAAAAAAGTCTGATCATGATCTTTTTTGACAGCAGGAACTAAAATTTAGATTTTGAGGTCTTTTAGAATATACTGGATGACAGGTTGCACAACATCAAAATAACTTCAAATGCTAGATATTTAATTTACAAATTTGCATATCAATAGAAGCGTTACTATGCTTGCACAGAATAAATAAGGAAAAAAAATAGCCCAAACAAATAGAGGCTGACTTTTAAATTGGTTTTAAATTATAAACTTCATAAATATTATCACAAGACAACTTTATGCATTCCAAGTAAATTAGATTGGCATATAATCGAAAAGGAAAAATATGTACAAATAAAAGAAATTCCATGCAAATAGTGTGTCTTTTGCAGTATTTTCAATCTTAGTGAATAGCTCCCCAAAAGCATCAATTACAATTCAATATAACAGCTATTAAATTTCACGGCGAAATACAGTGTTTATAAAAAACAATTTTTAAGCTTTATTGTAAAATTCATCTGTGGTCAGTGCTGCAGATTGCAGTTCTTAAATTCACAAGTAATTAAGCTTACACTTTGCCGGTTTAAATAATGTCTGTTGACAATCCCGCATCCATGACCAGAAAAAATATCGATGTAGCTTTATTCGACAATTAGTAAAGAATTCCGCTCAAATCGGTGCTAGTGTCCGTCTTGAACTTACTATGGGGTATGAGCAAAGCTCATTGTTTAAGGCCTCATGGTGGCTTCAAGATGAAGAACAACAGTTAAAGCGTTGTTCCTTTGCTTGTTTTCACCATGTATTTGTAGAGACTTTGTCTCATATGCATTTACTCCATATCCTTTCATTCACAAATTAAAGAAATACCAAAACATACGTATATTTTGTCAACCGAGAAATGTTTAGCAAAGGGTGGTGTTTCAAAGGTTGAAACTGGTCTGTATTGTCAATATTAACAGCGGTTATTTTAATTTAGTGAAAATACTTTAAATGTTATATCTTCAGAATGCAATTGTTTTATTCAAACCCTTTTAAATGTTTGTTCAAAAACTCCAATGACAGTAGAATACCGAATACCTAGGGAGGCGATGACCAAAAGGACATGGCAAAAACGACAACAGAGAAAAAAAGAGGACAAAACAAGGACGTGAGGCAGCAACAATGTACGAAAAAAAAACCACTACATTAAAAAGTAATTATTGATGCTTTAAGCTTTCATCGACCTTATTCGAACATCGACAAACCCGATGAGCACGTGTAACAGTGTTTGAAGATTGAATACATTAATAAAGGAATTGACCTTATTGATATTGAAGACATTTTTCGTTACCCAGATATTCAAAAGCTTTTTTAAACCAGGACATGCATTTTTCCAATTACTCTTCTATTAACTGTGATGCCGATTTTGAGAAAAAACTACCGTATCAGTTGAGACTGTTCCGCGCCGCCATATCGCTATGACCCTTGTGGAGATATATTAACGGGGAAACGGGACACACAAAGGGGAGGTTTTGCTACCGATAAACCGGTTTTCCCTATCAGTGGCTTTTGCTAGTACCGGTACCAAGTCCGGCTGTTCCAAATTTTTATCGTTGTCTACTTTTGTCTTATGTCTTATACGTGGTTTTCCTGTGCAGTTCTTTGGCAAATTATGGCATGTAATTATAATTATCAGCCGTTGTAGGTGTTTCCTATTATCTTTTTTTTACATTTAAGGCACTTATAGTCTGAGGTCCCATGAAACCTGGAGTGACATCAGATGCTCCGGAAGGATGAGGATGTCCTGCTTTGCAAGTGGCAACCGTAACGCTATCAGGGAGTTAATCCAGGGTTAGGTAAAACCGGTATGTTAAATCCATGAGGACGTGAAATCTAGCTCAATATTTCCGTTTTCATTTTGGACAATCAATGATTCTTTTAGTGACACTTCATCATCATTAAGAATAAGAGATCAATCATTAGCACATTGACTGAGAATTCATCAATTGTAATACCATTTATATATGGTTATTCTTCACAGCAGCACTCATAAGTTCTAAGGAGATGTGTCCATTATCAATAATGCTACTTCGAGCACCTGAATACATTGTCTGAATCCAATTACAGAATACCGGTCCAAAGCCAAAAAAATCAAGTGTTTTATTCATAAATGACCATTTAAGAGAATCAAATGCCTTTTCAAAATCTAACAGTACAAGTAATCCTGGAATATCTTCC
Source organism: Modiolus philippinarum (assembly GCA_002080025.1). NCBI lineage: Eukaryota > Metazoa > Mollusca > Bivalvia > Mytilida > Modiolidae > Modiolus > Modiolus philippinarum. The sequence continues at coordinate 33,105 of MJUU01044588.1, read as the reverse complement.
TGTTCTGTTTTTTTATTAAATCATAGATAAGTCTTGTATACTCTCCAAAACTTTGCTGTATTTCACTTATAAAGTCATTAAGAAAGGGTTTGATTCTATTTGCAAAAGAGACAGATGCTATTTTTGCATCATCATTTTAAAGTGTTCTTGGTCTCCAGTTTTTAAAAGATATTTATTTTCCCATCTTCGGGTAAACATGTTATAAGACCCTGTGTATGACTTTCCGAGAGAAATCCTTGTTCTAAATTATAGTTAAATTATTTAACAATGAAGTCCCCAAGATCTGCCCAGAAAAATTGTAGAATTCAGAACTAAATCCATCTAAACTAGGAGATATCCCATTTTTCATATTCTTTAAAGAGAAGAGGCACTCAGCTTTTGTCAGTTCTTCCTCCGTCAGAAGTATTTGTTTCTCTGATAATTTGTTAATACATCCGTTGTGTGGGTCAAAAAATAAATTGTCATGATCTTGGTTCGATAGTGGATGTGCAGAGAAATATAATTTTTCATAATTTGTTTTTGTTCATTTAAAATTTAAAATTGATCTGTAATTTCCTCATTTTCTTTACTTATTAATTTTTGAATGCTTTCCTCATTAGAATGCCTTGGTTTCCAAATTGCAAAAATAATTGGTACATTTTTCCCCTTCTGCTTGCCATCTAGCTTTTGCACGAGCCATGATACCTGTAATCTTCTCCCAGTGAGCAATGAATTGCTGTTCAAATTCATTTATTTCTTTTTTTTGAATTTTCAGTTTGACATCTCTCAAAATCCATATGAAGGTTATTGAGTGTTTCTTCTAAATCCTTCTCAATAGTGCTCTTTTTCTTTTTTAAATAAGAAGAATAGGAAATAAATTTCTCACGAATCATGCATTTTAACAATTCCCAGAATAAATGTGGGTTAAATGACATCTCCATCTTCTCTGACCCATCATCAACATTGTATTGGTGAATAGTTTCTTTGATACAGTTTTTGATTTCTTCCACAAAGTCTGTATTATGTAGTAAACTATAATTAAATTTCCATGATGTCATGGTTTCGGCCATAGAATTTCTGATGGGATAAAAGAGATAATGGCCGAAGAAATCTTTTACTAGGCAGCTTTTTGGACAGTGTTTTTGCCCTATTAAAAATCACTGTATAAATTACGTGCTTGTCAGTAACGAATTAACTGTGAAATATACACTCCATAGGCTGGTAGGCATATTTCTGCTCAGAAAGGGAAAGTTCATAATTTGGAATTTAAAATTATTTTTTAATTATTTTTGTCAGAACGTACGATTGAAAACTGCAACTTTGTATGTAATGACATCGAGAAATATTGAACTGCATGTCCGTACCAAAATGATAGAATTTTGAATGTTATTTCTCCCGGAACATATATTTAGTAACGAAATTCATCAACACTTTTCGGTTCGTAAAGGGTCAAAGTCAATCCTGTTGTAATTTTACTTTATTGAAAGTGATATTTTTTAAGCACCTTAAGTTTGGAAATCAGATTAACTATCAGTTATTCCTATACACAAGAAAGTTACATTACAACTACATTCGATGGAAACTAGAGCACGTAGAGTCTTGACTTCATCGTCTGTAGGGACGGCAAGACCCATTATCCCCTCCAAAAAAGACAAATGAAAAAGAATGTCATACAATAAGGCAAGTATCTGATTCAAAAGTAGTAACCTTTTTATTAGAAACGTCATGAAGCGATTGATTATGTGACATTTTCATTTGCACTAACTTTGTAATTATCTATCATTTATGTTAATATGATTGGACTGTCTTCTATGTTATACATCTGCATAAATATACAAGTTGAATTGTGATTTTCCACCTGAACACTTACATTTAGGTAAGAAGCATTGGATTAAAATTGAATAGCTTTGCAACTCCAATTATTTTTCCTCTCTTTTTTCATGTAGACTCACAAGCGTTTGATATTACTAATTGTAGTCATGGACACCCATATAACTCTTCTGTTGATACTTATACTTGTCTACGTGCCGTCAAGTTGTTTTGTCTGGAATCGTGGCCCTGGAGGTATTGGTGGTGCTGGCGGTTTGTCTATAATGAAAAGAAATAATGATCTTCAGCTTCTGAATGAAGGAAAATTTATTCGCGATGTCTCCCTGAAGCATAGTCGTTTTGATATCCCTCTTGTGCAAGGCAGGAGCTTGTTATAATTTTAGACCTTCTGAATTGGACTCTAACGTTTAAAGTTTATTAACAGAAGTTAAAACTGAAATATCTTATCCATAGAATGTTTGAATAAAGGTCAATAAAGCCTGGATAACCTGAATAGTTCTTTAAGGCATTCTGGTTTGACATTTTATATTGTTATATTAAACATTTCAAGGATATGGAATTAAAATACATGAGAGTATGCTTACACAGACAATTTCATATTCTCTTATTTTCTGGAGAACATTATAACGTCAACACTTCCATTAGATAAATATTACTTTATGTGGAAATTGTGATATCCTTCATTTAGAAGATTATTCTTATTTATGATTTTTTTAATAAACATACAGTATCTTTCTTCATGCATTACTCTGTCGTAAGTTGATTTTAGCTTACATTAAGATCCTATTGGTTATTTGTTCTCTATAGTTTAATGTGATCTGCACTGAAGAGTCACGAGTTGTCTCTTGGAAGAAATGCGCACACTAAATTTAAAGTAACTTTTATATATTTGTTACTAATCCAATAAGTTTACGTAAACGTTTTCAGAAAGCAATGCTTTTCTGTCCAAACAGCAAATTACAGGTGGCCTTACATGTTTTTACAAGCATATCACAAAAATACTACAAAATAGAAATATTAAGAAGCTTCAATTTGAGGGCTTCTCGAATATCTCTGACTGTTTAAACCGGACCTTTTCCTGCTGCAATTTAGGCATGTAGTACATTTTGCACATTGACAGTGTCCCCCTTTTGTTACAAAAAAACCATAATGATCAAAGAAATGTAGGTAGACAAGATAATGGATGGAATAAATGGGACGTACATTTTGACATAGACACCATTGTCATTTTTGTTTTGTGTGTGGAAGAGACAAGTTTACAGTAGATTGCATTAAAATAATAAATGAACACTAGAAATTATCCTCAAAGATGGTTTATGTTCTCCAATTAAATAACGTATTCATATAAATTCACCTTTTAACTTTGTCATTTCAAAGAACAATAACTTAATTCAATCAAAAGATCCATTGTTATTATTATCCTTACTATTGACAATCCCCAGTTTTTAGATTATGTCGAAATCATTTACCCACAACAACTGAAACTTAATAAAGCTAATAATGATTCTAAGAATTGCCCTTTTCTGGATCTAACTATCATCGTTGACTCTGGTAAAATAAAAACTAAAATTTACGATAAAAGGGATGATTTTGATTTCAGTATTACTAATTTCCCTTTTCTTGACGGCGACGTTCCTCTAGCCCCATCCTACGGAGTTTATATTTCTCAACTGGTACGATTCGCACGCGTTTGTTCTACTCTTGACGACTTCAATGAACGTAGCCTTACTATTACTTCAAAACTTTTGCAGCAAGGTTACAGATTTCATAAATTGTTAAATACATTTAAAAAGTTTTATCGAAGATATGAACATCTGACTTCTAAATATAATGTCACTCGCAAACAGCTTATTTCTAAGGGCATTTCCCATCCTCGATTTTACGGAAATGTTGTTAAAAAATGTCAGAAACTGATTAAAAATCCAGAAAAACTGGGACGTAACTTACATTCTTTACGCAATAGGGGATATCGACAGGATATTCTGCACGTGTCCGTTAAATTAGCTTTGGGATCCAGTGACCTGAGGATTTTACACACATACTGGCCTCTCACTGATACTGCCGATGTCTACTGAAATACATGACGATTCTTTACCAAACCCATTGGGAGTTTTGAATTTGATTTTCCTTCCGTAGTGCGACAGTGTTTTACCAGCGGACTAGGCTCCTCGAGCTAGCCGGCAGTTTAGCGGCGAGCACTCTTTAACCCATCTTTCAAAATTACGTTTTGTCCCCCCATTTTTCTTTTCTAGATTGTGGTCATGGAGTAAGTAGTCTACCTGTATGGGTTTTATTCGTATGTTTATTCTACGATAGGGAAACGGGACAGAGAAAGGGGAGGTTTGGGTACCCATAAACCGGTTTAACCGTACCGCTGCCTTTGCTAGTGCCGGTACCAAGTCCGGCTGTCCCGAGTTCCTATCGTTGTTTATGTTTGTCTTTTGTATTTTTATTGTGGGTTTTTTTCTTGTGCAGTTCCTATTTACTTTCTGGCATTTGGCTATGTTTTTCGGCCATTGTAGGTGTTTCCTGTTATCTTTTTTATTCCATTTTAGCATTTTTTAACCAAACTATTGTCTGACCAAGTGTATTCAGTAATGTCTATCCAGATTTCACAACTACAAATGTAATCGATGTGTGCTTTATGGCTGTTTATAGTATGGTGTTGTTTTTGGTCCCGTTTTCAGCTTACGGATCACAATATTTGTAAAGTAGTCCCGCCAGGTATTTGATGTTTTTACTCTTAGACATCCCTAACATAAACTGATATAAAAGTGACGTTGTTTGTCTGGTAAGACATTTCAAAGGATCATGTTGAATTTACCATGAGGTGTAAGTATATTCCAGTTGGTGAAGACTCATGGATACTACACGATGAAAAACAAAATCAAAAGAAGAAAAAAAATGCTTGGCAGGGAGTATGAAAAATACAGCCAATTGACAGCTGAAAATGTTCTAAACGAATTGCGGAGGTAAAAGTGAAGAAATAGATACCGATTATTTGAACTTTTGTGACTACAAACGACGGAGAGATTTAAAATATAGTTCCTTGACAAAAAAACAAACCCTCAGAATCAAGGTTTATGAAAGGGTACAAAAAATGTCCAAGCGCCTTTGTATTTAGATTTTAAGATACACGACACTATGAATGAGTATGCAAATCATGAATTAAAAACTTTTTGACACTGGAGAAAAACCAAAGCGAAATAGATCTAGCTCATTTGTTCCTGTGGATAAAGTTGATGGAGTATGCTGCCAGACAAACAAAACTAAGAGTACATCAAATCAGCACATTGAGGGCATATTAAATTATTCCCCCATAAGGCTCCCCATTACGTTAGAAAAGAGGGACAATAACAAAATTACCGAACGGAGTTGTAAAAAGCCAAAGTCCAAGAGAGGCGATAGACAAAGCAGATGTAATACCACTGGAAAAACTGTCAACCGCAATGGTATTGACTAGCTACAGAAAGAATACTCGACGGAAATTCCTTGGCACTGACCTCAATATATAAAAAATGTACTACCTGTATAAAAATAGAAGGTGGGAAAATAGGAAAAAACGTCGGTACTGCAGATATTCTTTCAATTCAACGAAAAAGATCAATTTTGTATCTGCAATCTGCATGACCAGAAAAGGGCAGATGGTGCATTTACCGACAAGTTGAAACAATTATAAGACAATTATACCTAGAACACCAAAATCCAAAGACTCGAGAAATTGAAGAAAACAGTTGCACACGGAGTGTGCAAAGAGGAACCCAAATATCACACCACAAATTATAACAAAACTTTACGACCGGCGTGATGATTTCGACTTTCAAGTTTGAACTTCCCGTTTTTGAGCAGTAATATTCCCATTTCTCCGGCATATGGCTTGTAAATTTCACAACTCATTCGCTTTTACCGTGCCTGTAGTTTGTACAGCAATTTTGTCAACAGAGCGAAATTAAACTTATACATCAAGGGTATGTTCAGTCACTGTTGCAATTGTAACTACAGAAGTTTTCCGGTCGTCACCACGATTTGACAGACCATTACAATGTTACTGTTTCACAAATGAGAACAGATATTTTTGGGTAGATCCAGAGTTTGTTACCGGACTGACAAACACCAACTGAGACAAAACCGGACTTTTCACTGGCAGTTTGACGGGTGCCATTATACATGTGTTGTATTGTATATCAAGATGTCATATTTTAGTTTTGTCTTCGTTCATGTTGTTTGTGGAACCGAACCGATTTGGTTATTGTCCGAATACTTAATAGCTTTATAGAATCTTTTCAAACTTTTACCATGGTACTGGTTAGGGTTAGAGAAGTAGCACGTACCATGGATTTTAATTGGTTTTGTCTAAGGGTTAGAAAATGGCATAAACCAATCAGCAATCAAACAGATTTTTCAACATCATAATTTAGCTGGCTGTGTGACGGGTGCCATGCAAGGAGCAGATCATGCTTACCATTCCGGAGCACTGAGGATACCTCAGTTTTTATAGGGGTTCACACTGCAAGTGCTTTAGTTTTGTGGCGTTCTTGTTCATTTTTTGTTTATTTGTTTTGTCTTTGTCATACTGTCTCAATTATTCGTGTTGCTGTGAATTGCCGTGATGTTGGATTTATAATTTTAGAATTTCCCCTTTCCTTTTCTTGCTTCGGTATTCGTTTGCCGATGTATTCTATAGGTTCCGAGATATAATATTAGTCATGTCTATTAAAAACGCTAACTTAACTGCTACAACATCTCTGTATATTCACTAGCTGTACACAAAAGCAACTTGTTTTTCATGAAATGAAACGACAAAATGTAATAGCATCATGTCTTTTGCCTTTTATGAAGTCTTTTCATTGGAGAACAAGGCAAGTTGTCCTCTGTTTCGATCCATGTTAAGGGCAAATCAAATATAGACCAGAAATGTATAACCAGGAAACATAGAAACGGAATGCTTCGCATGCAGTAGCAAAATATGATATTTAACTTTTGCTGCTTTCCTTTTGATATCAGATTGTCATGATAGCAGGAAAATATTAGACAATTATATTTTTAGCAACATGTAGCTAAATTTTAAATGAAAATTTTTTCCCCATATCGTTTCGACATAATAACAGTCTGGAATCACACTCACAGCATAATATTTCTAGGAAAAAACTTTTCGGTAGGTAGAATGTATATATTCTTAAGCAAAATACATAATTGAGGAGCACAAAACAATCACCTTAAGTATTGAGAATGTTATGGGAATGATTCAATCTTACTTATTAGTTGCTGAAGACAAACTACTTAGAAGGTCATGAGTGTTGAAAAATAAAGAATGTATCGTCAAATGGGACAAATGAACCACATAGAAATGACAAATAAAATGTTTTCTGCTGGTGTATTTCTGAATTACACACTACAATGACATGAATCCACAATCCATTGATTGTAAGTACACATTATTAACCATTTTGTTTTGTTAAAACATCAGTTATATAAAGTCATAATACGTCGGAAAACGAATACCGAAGCAAGAACGAGGAAAGGGGAAATTCTAAAATCATAAATTCAAAATCACGGCAATTCATATAAGTGCATAAGTGCACTTACGATTATTCTCAAATAAAAAATTTCATTTAGTTGTCATTGTAGTTAAGTCTAAAATTCTCTATGTACTGCATACTTTTCGAATATTTCAAAGGGTGGTACATGATTAATTAGTAATTATCACAAGAACTGCCTATAATAACTTCTTCACAAATGCACAACAACAACTTCCTTTTATTTGCTATAAACATACAGAGTTTCGATATTTTGTGATTTATGGTGTCAAAACTTTGTAGTTTCAAAACCTTTAATCTTGAATATCTCAAAACTTTGAAAAATGCACTTACGACCCTCTGGCATTACCCCCTCGATTTGGACCCAGCTTCATATTTACATCATAAATGTGGTATACATAGGGTATCATTCATGCAAAGAATCATGTCCATGTGCAGGTTATGTTGAAAACATGAAAAATGCAACAATTGCCTTCCCGTAAAAGTCAAAATTAACTAGTAATACTGTATTACGCGTATGAATAAAAAAAAATATCAATGCGGTTATTTCTTAAGTTGTAATCAATTTTATATCATTGGCAGTTTGCCAAAAATGATAAAACGAGTTATCCCTCTTTGACCTGAAGTTGGAAAGAAAGCATATTGTTTACTTCCAAAACCTATGTACAAATGAATAATTATAGTATTGAGTAGGTTCCTTTTGAAATTTTTATACGACCGCATAATTGTTGAGGTCATATAAAGGTATAGCGGTGTCGTCGTCGAGGGCGTCGACGTCGTTGTCGTCTGTAGACACTTGTGTCTTTGGTGAATAACTTAAGCTCCAGTTGACCAATCCTTATGAAATTTTAACAGTGTTCCTTGGCTTATAAGGAAGACTGGGACAGGTTCGGGTTTTGTTACCCTCCCGTTTTAAAAAAGGGGCAAAAAGAGTAAAATTTGATATTTGGCTATAGAATTTTCATCATTTAACAGGTTTTGATTGGGTATCTTCAGTGTGGTCCTGAGTAAATTTCCATTTAGTAGTATGCCAACGGATTTCACGTCCTACGTACCTTGCATGAGATGAATGGGACCCAAAAGGGGCGAATCTAAAAAAACACTTTTTTTAATTCTATTCCTATATTTTAGAAGTTAGAGAAGTAACACGTGCCATTGATTTTAATTGTTTTTGTCCAAGGGTTAGAAAATGAAAATAACCAATCAGTCAACAAACAGATTTTTCAATAATATATTCTAGCTGGCTGTGTTACGGATGCCATGCGTGGAGCAGATCATGTTTACTCTTCCAGAGCACCTGGTGATACCTAAGTTTTATAGGGGCTCACACTGTAAGTGCTTTAGTTTTGTCACGTTTTTGTTTGTTTATTTTTGTCTTTGTCAAACTGTCTCATTTCATGTTGCTGTGAATTGCAGTGCGATTATGGATTTATGATTTTGGAATTTCCCCTTTCCTCGTTCTTACTTCGGTATTCGTTTGCCAATGTATTGATACAATTTTTTCAATGGATTCCTTATAAAAAAATAACATAGGTCTTACATATTAGATTTCTGATAAATTGTTTCTTTTCGAGCTATAACGGACCGAATTGGGCCAAAATTACAAATGTGCAGATTACCTAAAGTTGTTATTTTTCATCGCATTTCATTTTGATTTTTTCTTGATATTCCTCTTGTTTTAAGCTGTCAGCAGTATGTCAACAGATTTTCCGCATCTCTTACGGCTTCTCATACATAAAGGGTCAAAGGGTTAAAAATTATAATTTTTCAACATATGTATAATCTTGAATTGTGATTCGATTTCCATGGGATTTTCTTCAGATTCTTTTTGTTGCCAGCTCTTACTAACCGATACATATCTTCGGTTTAAAACTGACCTCTTTAAAGTGCGACATTTGCCTAGCGAACAAGATGCAAAAGGGAACACTTCCTAAAATACTTTTTAGGAAGAAGCATAGTCTCAATATGTCCTAGACATACAGAATCTTATTATATAGAATTTTGAGAGGCCTTTTGATTGGTAGGAAGGAGCTGTTGAACATAACGGGACTCTATGGAGAGCTGGGAAGCGGGAAGAACGAAGTCCAGGCCATAGCATGAATCATTTATTGTTTTATCCCCAATCGTGTGTCTACCATGTGATTTTATGCCAACAATTTTAAAGTTAAATCCCAATAAAAGCAAAACAGTTTTCCCCGTTTCCCTTCTTTTTTCTATTCAATCTTTTAAGTTATACTGTAAAATGGTCCACTTGTAGCAGTCCTCGGATTTGATCACTTCCGGTTTCAAAGAAAGTGAAAATCTAACTTAACTATAATTTTTATCATCTGATTATGTTTTATAATGAGTAATGCTTTGTTTATGTTAATTCAAACGGGTCTGACAACGTTGTATGCTCGTGTCTTTAAATTATATTATTGTGCTTGCCACTGATTTTTAACCTTTTCCAGTAACCAGACTCAGTGATCTACTTTCGAATTCTAAAAGCTTTATAATAATGTTAAACACGAAATTGGATGCTATGTATATTTTATGATAAGTATTTATTGAAATTAATAAAACTTTTCCAATTTGGCAAATTGACAGAAGTGTTTTTGACGTAGACCATAGAAAATTTGGGTTTTGACACCTCTCTGAAAATTGTTGTAATATAACCTGCGCATGCGCAGTTTGAATATTTTATAACTGGACTAGTTAGTACAGATACATGTCTTAACTTTTGACCGTTTATTATTCATATCTACGTTGGGCCGTAAAATAGCATTATCTCAACCCATCCTTTCAATTTGATTGTAGAAATATTAGCTCTGTTGAATATGATCGATAATATATGTACAAACAAAAGGAAGTATAGTTTTGGAAATTAATTGGTCTTCCAAACGTTTAGATTTTATCTGCACTGAAGACACATAAGTTGTCGAAATGTGCATATGCAGAAATTAAATTCACAGTAACTTCGGTATTTAGTTATTTGTTACCACTGGGTCGATGCCACTGCTGGTGGACTGTAAGTCCCCGAGGGTATTCACCAGCCCAGTAGTCAGTACTTCGGTGCTGACTCGAAAGCCGATTGTATTTGGAACCTTACAATATCTAAATTTTTGTTAATTTTGTTGAAAACTAAGGAGTATCTCCCTCATGCAAAGCTCTGTCCTTAGCTGATTTTGGCTTTACATTTAGATTATATTGGTTATTTGTTGTCTATCAGATTTTCAACATATTTGAGTTTATGGTCTTCCAAACGTTTAGATTTTATCTGCACTGAAGAGACATAAGTTGTCGAAATGCGCATATGCAGAAATTAAATTCACAGTAACTTCGGTATTTAGTTATTTGTTACCACTTGGTCGATGCCACTGCTGGTGGACTGTTAGTCCCCGAGGGTATTCACCAGCCCAGTAGTCAGTACTTCGGTGCTGACTCGAAATCCGATTGTATTTGGAACCTTGCAATATCTAAATTTTTGTTAATTTTGTTGAAAACTAAGGAGTATCTCCCTCATGCAAAGCTCTGTCCTTAGCTGATTTTGGCTTTACATTTAGATTATATTGGTTATTTGTTCTCTATCAGATTTTCAACATATTTGAGTTTATGGTCTTCCAAACGTTTAGATTTTATCTGCACTGAAGAGACATAAGTTGTCGAAATGCGCATATGCAGAAATTAAATTCACAGTAACTTCGGTGTTTAGTTATTAGTTATTCCGATACTAAGATAAAAAAAAACAAATGCTGAGTTTATTTTAACCCTACAAATAAAAATTGAAAGGGATATGGAGTAAATGTAAATGAGACAAAATCTTTACAAATACATTGTAATACTAAACAATGAAACAACGCTTTTATTGTTGTTCTTCATCTCGAAGTCACCACGGGGCCTTCAAAAATTAGCCTTATTCATACTTCATGGCAAGTTCAAGACGGCCCCCAGCACCGGTTTAAGCGGAAGTCATTGCTAATTGTCGAGCAACGCTACATCCAGGCTTTTATAGCCTTTGATCCATGGATGCGGGATCGTCAACAAACTTAACTTCACTGGCAAATTACTCTTACAATTGCTGTCATCCATAGACCGACAAAGAGACTAATAGAAGTCGACCATAACATATAAACAACTACAAGGCACACATCGAGCCAATAGTAAGAAAACTTTGCAAAATAAATTTTGAGAGGTTGGCACATTTAACAGGCAGTCGGAATAAAAATTTCAAATTACAGAAATAATAAGAGCCAAAATGTGAAATTATCATAGCGTATTAATATCAAAAATTCTCAGGAACAAGTACACCTTAACTAAGATGTATATAGAACATAGATCTCTTTCACAGGGAATCTTCTTTCGGACTCCATCCTGCAGAAGAGACATACTCCAGTCTAAAATTAACAGTGAAGAGATATGTAGTAAATGAGACAAAATTGGAGTAAATATAAATGAGACAAAGTCTCTACAATACATGGAATACTGAGCAATGAAACAACGCTTTTATTGTTGTTCTTCATCTTTAAGTCACCATGAGACCTTCAATAATGAGCTTTACTCATACTTCATAGCATGTTCAAGACGGCCCCTAGCAGCAGTTTGAGAGGAATTCATTGCGAATTGTCGAGCAAAGTGCCATGCCTTTTTACCCTTTGATCCATGGATGCGGGATCATCATAGACGATCACAGCATTTTCCCAACCACAAGGCATACTTGATCTTAAATAAGCAATAATCTGTGTTGGCGATGTAGAATTCCAAAAAGTGGTTTTAAAGTGTGAAGCAATGTACTTGAATTTGAATTAAATATTATCGAAAAAAAAGTTTGAGAATGATTACTCTAATCAAAAGCATTGCTAATTCTTGGTTTGATATTTGGTAAAAAAGGGGTCTTTGATAATTTGAAAAACGCTAACGAGACAGGAATCTTGAAACATCAAACGGTTGCAATCATACTGAATAAAATAAATTGCTCAAATGTAATATTGTGTGTTTAAATTTACCAAAATAGTCTTTGAAAATGTAAGAAATTACAAACGCTTTTTGTGCGTTTTAAGACCAGATCCTCAGAGATTCTTTCATAAAAATGAAATTCCTAAATTTAATATTACAAAGAATTTGTGTCGCAGCCACTTGTGTCGAAATGCACATCTTTGGTTTTTTTTTTTCACTCACCGATTTAAGATTATTTACAATCTACAATTATCTACAATATGCACGCTACACTTATTATCATAATTGAAATACTGTACAGGAATTCTAGTCGCAAAAATACGTGATGAACGGTTTTAATACAAATAGTCAGAATGTATGGATAATAACATTTACTAAGAATTTTATGTATATAAAAAGGTTAATTGCTCTATCAAAATTGATATCGAATTGACTGTTCTCTTAGTAATAACAAAATAGCGAAGTATCTATTAGTTTAATCTGCATATAGGGATTTCGATAACTTATGTGTCTTCAGTTTTATCAAATTTCCGTTAGTCAAGCACTTGCGTCTTTTTTTCCTAAAGAAACCTATGCTTCTTATAAATCTGACTCAAAGTGTCTCAATGCAAGAATAAAATTTTATAACGCGACATTAATTTTTTTTTTTCCATCTATTTCAGATCAGTGAAGAAATACAAAAATGTAATTGTTTAAAGATAACCTTCAAATGAACATCTTATCTAACAAAATTTATTAAAAAGCATTATGATTACTGATTTTTTTTTGTATCAAAAAAGCCATCAGACATGGATTCAGAATTACTGCATTTTATCAACCGGTAGTAAAAACCAAACAATCAACGTCCGGCGTTCCTTCTTGAAACTCAGCCTTCAAAAAGGTCCTACATGCAATCAATCTATGCAATATTCTTCATATTAATCATTTTATCTCCATGATATCCAACAACAGTCCACCTATACAAAGGCAATGATAATGGACATCTTAAATGACAAACGGCTATTGCGGAATGTCGAAATTGTTGACTTCATATTTAAGCTCTGATCGTTCATCACCATTTATGTTCTCGCCTGCTGGTTGTGTAAGAAGCGAAGACCTTTTCATTATGAACAATGAAAATATACGTATATGCTTAAAAAGATCCATTATATTAGAACCACAGCCAATCAACTGGAAAAAGAACTTTAAAATATTTATGAGGTGCAATTGAGAAATATTGAAAAAAGCTTAAGAGCTAGAAAGAAAAAAGTTGAAACATTATCTCATTTGATGAGGTTCATATAGTCATTGATTATAGCCCGAATAAGCCGCAATTTAAAAGCATGGATCTTGATTTAGGAAAAAAAAACATTGTCATTCCTATATGACAAATATAAAATTGTACCAGTTGAAGAGGTCAATAACATCACAGTTATCTCCAAAGGGCACTTCATTGACAAAATGAAGGCATTTGGCGGTCCCACTTTTAAAATCCCTAATATAAAGGGGGACATCCTATCTTAAACAATCCAAAAAACTATTGCCTTCTTTTGGTGTTAATTTGTGTGAAAAAAACAGCAACCAGCCTTGTATCTACTTGGTACCGAAAGTTACATACTGTGAATGTACCATTGTTCGTGGGATTCCAATTTTCGTGGATTTCGTTGTTAGCTAAAACCACGAAATTAAGTTCCTAACGAAATGCACCTTTTCCTTGATTTTTAATGCATAGAATTCGAAACCACGAATTTAAGTACCCACGAAATAGTGATATTTATGAAAACCACGAAAATTGATGTCAACGAATAAAAGTACTTCCACAGTAAATGCCAAAACCAACATAACTGCATTTCGGTATACAGCTGGATGTGTCAAATGCACAACAAAGCTCTTGTTTGATAAACTGTCATGAACAAATCAGATGAATCAGAAATGGATTCTTAAAAAAATCAAAACACTTATAAGAAAACTAATTTTTAAACAAACTGAAACATTGCAACAATGTCAAGAGATTTGATTTATCTACACTCTTAACTACTTTCTCACATATTAAGTTTCAGTCAGTACTCCGGGATTAAATACATCAGTCTATCTGTGCAAAAAATTGCGAAAAAAAATCTCTAGTTCTTATGTTGTTCTCGTCAATTTCAAAGCATGGGAGATCAGGTTCAGTGGGTTAATTGATCTCGCGACTTCATTAGATATTGAAAAGGTCACGAGCCTTTCTTCATATAGCAAAATGTACCTTTAATAAATTTATTTCGAGTATAAATTAATGTAAAAAGTATTTACTCAAAGCATACCTTGTTTATTTATCTCGAATCACATATGATGGATTTGTTTTTGTTGATTTCCCTGCAATGTAAATTTCATATCCGGTGACGTCGTAGTATTGACTGTGGAGGCCCACGACAGGGTAGAAACTACAACATATGAAAATGTCAAAGTTTTAGAATGAGAGAAATAAAATCTATCATTTGCAAGTCGTTGGTTATCAGAGTTCTACTGTCTCAAGGGTTAAACATAAAAGTTCTCGCTTAAGCTTGAAATTTTTAAGTTTAACCCTTTCCACAGTAGAACTATAATAATAAACGACTTGAAAGAATAGATTCTTTATTTTTCTCATTCTCAGCAATTGTTTAGATGTACACGTGACTTTTTAACCAACGGACGTTGATTTGATTTCTGCGATAGAATTATCACCATTTATATATTTTTTGGCGCTTTTCACACATTTCATTTGATAAAAACCTCTTAATTCAACCACCTAGGTCCCGAGTAAGAACATACTTCTTCGATCTCTATAGTGGAATTTTGATTTTAACATGCTCGCTAAAGCTTGCATATTGAAAATCGAAATTTAAATATCTCGAGGTAGAAATATGTTTAACTCACAATTACCTGAGGGAGAAAATTTATATTTGATGTTAGGTTGAGATTGGATCTTTTTTTATCCAAAAAGTATAAATAGGAGGATGTCATTGCGATAATGGATTTTTTATAACATATTCTATAAGATTTTGGAGAACAGGTATTCCAATAGGGATACCTTTTTGGACTTATTATGCACCACTTTTAGACGATCAATTTCTTTATTCGTATTAAGCCAGATAAATGCAAGGGATAGTTGAAAAAAAAGACAATTAGCTAACTAGGTCCTTTCATTTCAGATTCCGTTATAAAAAGATGTTCTAAGCAATACTCAATTTAAGGTTGACATTCATCTTACATACCCAAATGAACTAAAAATTAACGATACCTCGGATAAATCATGATCAGCATCATACTTATACTTATATCTCTATATATATTCCAACAACCCATTTTGGGAATTATTATTCCCGTATCCAAGACATAAAGCGTCTAAATTTCAACTCATTCACTATTGTCGTGTATGAAGTTTGTACAGCATAGAGAAAATGACTTTCACGAAAACTTCTACATCAATGTCAAGTTCAGTTACCATTGCTATTGTACAATAGATGTTTTATGGTCGTCACCATGATTTGACTGATAATAACAATGTTATATTTCATAGATGGGACAGATCCAGAGTTAATCACTCGACTAACATCAACAAACACCGACTTTATATTGGCAGTAAAAACGGGTGCCACATGTAGAGCAGATCATGGTTAAACTCTCGGAGCACCCGATGATACCTCCAGTTTTTGTAGGTCTCAACAGCGCTAATACATTAGTTTGATAGCGTTCTAGTTATTTTCTATAATTGTTTTTGTCATGCTGTTTCAATTTATGTTGGGTATAAATTACCGTTTTTTTTTTCTTTTTCAATGCTAGAATTTATCCTTTCTCCGATTTTGCTTCGGTATTTGTTTGCCGATGTATTAAATTTAAATTTAATAAAAAGGGTCAGGGTTATGTATACATATTTCAAATTTACTTGCATTTGCTCTTTAACGAACACCATGGGTTCTATGTCTATACATGTTCACATGGTATGTCTTACGTCAGTGATTATATGTGTTCTATACTCGACTTTACAGCTAGACTACATCAACAAAATTTTACCGAAAAAGAAGGAAAGGAAATAACTTCAAAACCAGAAATCAAAACACAAGGCAAATCATTTGTAACACAAATGGGAACACACGACAAATACATAAACAGGTAAACACAAATGAGCAAAAACATGACAAAACTGATGGCACTATCAATGTTTACCTCAACAAAAAGAAACTGAAGGTTTCATTTGGTTCTTTGAAAGGGTAAGTATGATGATTTCGACTTTCCAATAGTAAACTGCCTTTTTTGAGCAGTAATATTCCCACTTATATATATAATAATATGGCGTGTACATTTCACAACTCATTATGTCTGTAGTTTGTACAGCGATTTTGTCAACAGAGCGAAATTTCTGTCTCAAAAACTTATACATCAAGGGTATGTTCAGTCACTGTTGCAATTGTCACTACACAAGTTTTACGGTCGTCACCGCGATTTTGACAGATCATTACAATGTTTCTGTTACACAAATGAGAACATATATCTTTGGGTAGATCCAGAATTTGTAACCGGACTGATTAACACTGACTGTGACAAAACCGGACTTTTTACTGGCAGTGTGACGGGTGCCACGCGTGGAGCAGATGCTTACCCTTCCGGAACATCTGATTTTTAGTGACAGTTCACACTGTCAGTGCTTTTGTTCTCTGTGTTGTCTTGTATATCATCCTGTAATTTTTTTAGTTCTGTCTTCGTCGATAATGTTTGTGGTACAGATTTGTCCTTGTTTTTGTCTGAATACAAGAAAGAGATATAAAAAATCTTTTAAAACTTTCACCTTGGTGCTGTTTAAGGGTTAGAGAAGTAACATGCACCATGGATTTTCATTGGCTCTGTCTACGGGTTAGAAAATGACAATAACCAATCAACCACCCAACAGATATTTCAGCATGAAATTTTTACTGGCTGTGTGACGGGTGCCATGCGTGGAGCAGATCATGCTTACCCTTCCGGAGCACCCGATGATACCTCAATTTTTATAGGGGTTCACACTGCTAGTGCTTCAGTTTTCTAGCGTTCTTGTTCATTTTTGTTTATTTGTTTTGTCTTTGTTAACTGTCTCAATTGCTGTGAATTGTCGTGATTTTATATTTATGATTTTAGAATTTCCCCTTTCCTTGATTTTGCTTCTGTATTTGTTTGCTGATGTATTTCACATGTAACCAGTTAATTGCGTTCAGGAATGATATAGACGAATAA
Source organism: Modiolus philippinarum (assembly GCA_002080025.1). Taxonomy (NCBI): domain Eukaryota; kingdom Metazoa; phylum Mollusca; class Bivalvia; order Mytilida; family Modiolidae; genus Modiolus; species Modiolus philippinarum. Next base: position 15,622 of record MJUU01044588.1, on the reverse strand, counting down.
AGTTTGTTAAGATCAAGCAAGATCTCACTTTGATCTTGTTTGATCTCGACACGCTAAGCACCCCTAAACGCAGTTATCTTGACTGAACCGGTCTTGATCATGTTTGACATAAATCATCTTCAAATAGGACTGAATATTTTACATGGTCTTAACAAAATGAAGTTATGCTTGTCAAGATTCTGATAAGATCAAAAAGGCCAACAAGATCATAACATATCTGCTAGTGCAGGTAAAATTTGCTGTTGAGAGATTTGTTCGGTATCTGATTAGTCAATATTATTTTACTCCTTAGACATAAGCCAATCAAAACCCTTAGTACATATTATAGACATAAGCCAATCAAAACCCTTAGTTCATATTATTTTTGTACCTATCAAACATTCCAAAGGTAAAAGAGAATATTATCAAATGCTGCGTATGGTTAGGTGCTTCACATGCTGAATACGTCTTACTGCAAATAAAAAATCCATCGTTATATCATACTCCGTGTTTGTGATTCGGTATACATTGAATCTACTCCTTTTTTTTGGCAAAAATCATATTGACTTTTTTTAAAACCTCTGTATAATGACAATTGCTAAATCTGTTCTACAAAACCTTGACTTAAGAGGTTTTTATACATGGCCTTTTTTACAGCAACACGATAAATTTATCGTTGAAAACCGGCAATGTTGACATTTTGACGAATTGCGGCAGGCATCTTGGAAATGGAGGCCATTTTTGAAAATTTCAAACACACAGCATAATACTTCAAATAGTGGTCCAACTTGGTGCGAAGTTTGAAACTCTTGCATTATTCATTTTAAAATAATCGCTAGGACATGAATCATTGGAAGAAGAAGAAGAAGAAGAAGAAGAAGAAGAAGAAGAAGAAGAAGAAGAAGAAGAAGGAGAAGAAGAAAAAAGAAGAAGAAACGTAGAATAACGACATGTCAACAACGTGACTTAAAGATGAAAAACAACTATGAAATTGTTGTTCCATAACAGTTTTGTACCATGTTTTTGTAGGAGACTTTGTTTCATGTGCATTTCCTCTACATCCCTTCATTGCTTATTGTAGACATGAATTTGTTTCTTTCCTGCAGGATGGAGTCCGTGAACAAGATTCTTCGTGAGGAAGATGTAAGCTCTATTACAATCAAGTTATGGTGTACTTGTGCTAGAGAGAATTTCACATATGGATGCACTGTCCTATTTTGAAACAATGGCATTTTTTGTAATATTAAGTTGTTATCCTGACCACCTGTTGATTATTCCCATATCTCATAATTCTATTTTGTCAGGTTCCTTACCTTTGACTCGATGATTTGCCTGTAGTTGTCTAAATGTTGCGATTGTCTTTTGTTAGACTTTTCGTCGGGCAACGGATGATAGCGATTCTACCATTGGCAGTTGATTTCATGTTCTCTGACAGCCCCGCATTTATGGATGGTGATATGCACGGACGTAGCGTTAGTTGATAATTAGCAATGAAATCGGCTGATACCAGTGCTAGGGGCCGTCTTGAACTTACAATAAGATATGAGCAAATTTCATCGTAGAAGGCCTCAAGATGATGAGCAAGAATAAAAATGTTGTTCTATTGCTTTTTTAGCGTGTACTTGTAGAGACTTTATCTGATGTATATTTACTCACTATCCCTTCATTGCTTATGTCACACCGACTATTATTTCAAAGACAAATTCCGACTCTAGTCTGTTCCAGTTCGGCTAACTCGAGAAGGAACTTAATTAAGCATAATCAGTAAACTTACTCAGAAACCTTTGGTAATCCACTTTTGTTGGATAAAATAAGATTTTATTTTTGTAATACCTCGAAAATTAAGATGGTTCATTATCTTGTCATTAAGTAGGCGAAACTGTGAACACATGGTGCAGTATTTCGTACACGAATACATTTGTAAATCAAAGCAAACATATTGTAATTTGGTTCAATATTTGCATAATTATAAATCTAAATCACACTTTTAAAGTAAAATGAAAGTTTCAATTATTTTTGGTTAAAAATGAAAATTTCGGCAAAGGTACAAATACTGTTTTACTATCTATGTTGTACGTTCGTACCTATTTTAGCTAGAGTGCAGACATGATACATTGTTGATTCGTAATACTTATCACACGAAAAGTCAGTGTGTCTGTATAAGATCACCAAGACTGCCGGAGCCCGAGTCGTGAGCCTATGTAGACAAAACGTCCGAGTGTGATAACTAATTTACATCCAAGCTACTATATCAAGTGAAGGTTCTTAAAATTATTTCCGAGCTTTAAATCTCATAAAATCAATATTACATACTACAATAATAATATATATTCTTATAGTGCCCCTCAATATTTTTTAGAAAAGGATATGGAGTAAATGAACATGAGATCATAACACATATGTTAACTCCAACTGCAATAATTTTTACTACTATATATTGTGATTTTTGAAAATGGTTCCTCCTACAATGATCGTGATGTAATAGGTAAGGCATAAATGTCCCTGATTCGAATCCCACTATGGACTATGCTTTTTTCAACGCTTTTGAATCGTGATTTCAGACTAAAAAGTAAAATATTCTTTATTCTAAATATAGATGTCCGGATAAGCTTCTTAACTTAACGTACTTAAACATAAACAACTTAACAAACGAAAGGCTCGAGTTATCTTGCTTTTTTATTTGAGAGAGTGATAATTTTTTCATTATTTTAATTCGAAAAGTGTAGGGTGAAGGAATCAATATTAAACTGGTAAATGATTGGAATTTTACTCACAATTTTTTAGGATCTTTTTAATAGCTATGAACACATTGCCATAAGAAGCTAGTATTATATATTTAAAAAGAATCTGCCTTAATTACACCTATCACTATCTTTGATGAAATGATACAATTGACCTTTTTTAAAAGAAAAACACACATACATTTACTCACTGCAAAAACTTTATTTTTTTATAAATTTCATTTTTCTACGGCTTTTTATCAAAAAATATTTTCTTTTGGAATTAAAAAATACGGTCTTTCGAGAGATATGAACTATTGAGTAATTGAAGACAGAAATGAGTGCCAGAAACCTTAAATACCGGTAAGCGAGAATGAAATTATATTCATGACCAATTGAGTAAGTAAATGCTGATATACTTCCTAAAAAAAACTATTTTCTGTATTAATTAGAAGCGTACTCAGAAATTCGTTATATGACAATGATTTACTTAATTTTTAACTGTTGAAAAACAGTTATGTGGTGCGCTACAAAATAGATTAAACAACGCATAGCTCAACAGTTATAGATTAAAAAGTGCATTACTAGTGCATTGTTTTCTATGTAATGAAAGAACTTTTCCGGTGTCAAATAATAATCGAAAGTCTGTTATTGTAAGGTATTTTCTTGAGAGTTAGAGATCAAACAGCCTCCTACCCTTTCTTTCCAACAGTGCACATGAAGTCAGATTATTGAAACAAACCTTTTAGAATATCTTAGTTACATTTGGAATTTGTTGTAGATTCACTGAGTCGAAATCGGTTCATTTTGTAGTGCACACGTAAAATATATGTAAGACATGCGTATTTATGTGTACAAAAGTGGGCAAACAGTTGAAGCAAGTAAAGTTTTGTCGTACTGATTATGCTTTAGGGCTCGTTTTATAACACTTTAGCTTTATTCACGTACAAGATTTATAACTAATTTGGCCAAATGGAGACAAAGAACTGAATGATTCAAGTCTTGCTTCGATAACACTTACGTATAGGACAAATCGACACATGAATTACGGTGTCTCGTTTCTTGTTCATCTGTCTGTTCATCCGTTTCATACACCCTATCCATTGTGAATTACTAAACTGTCAGAACCAGGCATATCTTGTACAACAGATTGCACTACATGTATGTGCATTTTTTCCTAAATGTCAATAGTGCTAGCTCCATTTTTTTTTCTGTTTGGTGTCATCCCTGTACTATCAGGTTTTGTTCTGTGACATCATGGTACCGGTCAAATTTACGAGGAACAGTTTTTAAGCACCTACAATGGCTGAAAATTATAATTTCATGCCACAATCTGCAATGGAACTACACATGAAGAACACGAATTAGAAAAAAGACAAACGTAGACAACGATGGGAACTCGGGACAGCCGGACTTGGTTACATACATATCACGGTCAGTTTTCTGCAATCAACCGGAGAGTACGAGAATTTGAAATCCATTTGTTACTGTGATAAATAAAAAAAAAACATCGGTCAACTGAAAGTCCGAATTTCGGCATTCTTCTTTAGTGACAGATTTTTGCACTGAAACGCACATTTATATAGTTAATTAATTATCATCTCTATTTCAAAACTACATTGTGTAATTTGTATTTGTATTATTTTGAATAAAAGGCACAGGATGATGGGCTGCCCAAAAGTAATAGTTTAGATGGGTGTAACGGGTATAATAGTAGGGTAGCAATTAATGAAAACGGCGCTTAGTTTTCGACTTTAATGCACTCACCTGACATGCAGGTAATTATTGTTTTCAACGAAAGTCAAATGATTTTATTATCAGTTTTAAGCGGTCGTAACGAAATCGTATGGTACGTTTTTCTGTAATTTGACATTTATTTTTAAGTTTTGGTGAAAACTGATATGTGCGGTACTGCGGAGGAATCGATTAGAACTGTTGTAAACGAACGTGTATGTGAGTTGATCTATGTTTTTTTATGAAGTTAAAGCTGTACAACATAACTACTTTAAAATTTTTGAAATATATTGTATTTTATCTAGGGAAAAATATCGATCTTTAGAAGTTTTCTGCTCATTTCAAGAGCACGGACTCTTATCGTTTTACTTTTTTGTGAGGGCATTACTTATTATTTGAATTTTGTTTTTGTATTATATAATATGAATCAATTTCTAAAGAAAAAGGAACACTCAAAAGCCCTATTTACGGTAAATTACCGTTTTTGTCTTAAACTATGAACATGTCGGAATTAACTACATATCCCTTACCAATAATCATTTGTACATTTACCTGTAAATATACATCTTATAAGCCACTTCGTAGTTTCGACAACTTCCGCTTTATGGGGAAATCGGCCAGATGCATTATGGGAAGGATGGAAGCAAAACAGCAGACGAAGTGGGCGAGAGGGCAAATGGATTAATCATAAATTGTTCAATTGTGTAAAACAAATGGGTGGAGACATGTCTTTTACGGAACATGTCATTATTGGATAAAATCGTTAGTTGACAAAATGTGGTTCCCACGTGAGTTATTTATTTGTACTAGCTTAATACGTTGTGCAAAAACGGCGACTTTTTGACCTTGATGACATAAAACACATTCAATTTGTTCGTTTGCCCCCTGTAAAATTTATGACAGTTTGTTATATTACCTCCCAGTGTTTATTGCTATGTTCACATGATTATAAATTGTATCATAGTGATTATAATCCTGAAGAAATCAAAGGGAAAGACGGATGGGTACCGCGGTCCAACGGCAACACTGCCATGTTATGGTGTGACCCCTTTAGCTTTGACCGTCGGCCGGAAAAGAAATCTGTTTTAAAATAATGATAAATTTGCAAAATTTGAAGAAGAAAAACAACATATATCACATATGGCTGATCAGGTGGTGCTAGTTGGGCCCTGACATTATCAAAATTTCAGTACCTCAACCAATAATTCTGTAAACCCTAAAACTACAGTGACAACAAAAATAGTGGTATTTAAGTAGCATGCTGGGCTACTGGGACACAAATTGGAGCTTAGCCTAAATTTTAGGGATCTTAGGCCACTTGGTCCCTGCTAATAATGACAGGGATGAACCTACCCAGGGGCCCAGTAGCCTACGGCCTGTAAAATTCTGCCTGGGCTACTAAAAATTTTGAACCAGTAGCCCAGCTGGCTACAAAATTTTTTGGTTAGACATGCACATAGCACTGGGCTAGTACAATATACAGCTTGGCTACCAATTTTCATTTGCCAGGGGCCCAGGTGGCCATATAGACTGGGACTGACATGAAGGTGCATCCCTGTTAAATATATATCCTTGGACAAGGGGAATAGACTAGCTGAAATGAGCTCCCAAATATTTTTAGAATATGTCTGTTTTAAAATATATATAGATCTAAAATGTAATTATGATTTTGGTCCTTTTGATTTGATATACTCTCCTGGTTTAAATAACACTGAATTTACTCCATGTGTCCTTTATTTTCACCTAATTTTTTATGTAGTACAATGTATATCAGAACTATGATTAAATCTTGTATATTTTACATTTCAATTATGCAGTATAGTGATTGTCAGAAATATATACATCAATGATATTGAAATCATATTATATATAGGGTTTTTTGCAAACAAAATTCAAACCTCATTTGAAAAGTTCTGACCAAAAACAAAAACATTTTGATTTTGATAATTATTCTTTGATGACTTTGTATGTTTGCAGGTATTCATAGTGCTTTCTTTAATTAACCCCAAAAATGCAATTAATGGATAATTTTCTCATATCAACTTATTTTTCTTGGGTAAATAATTGCAGAGCCTACAAGTAATTTCTGTTCATACTTGTAACTTAGTAGGCTAGAAAAAAAATTTAGAATTAAAGTAAAAGTTTAAATTTATGTTAGAAATTAAGATTATATGGAAAGTGTGCTTTAATAGATGACAAGTATGTTTAATTTGCAGCCAGAATAAGTCTTCCAAAAAGGTGACAAGTAGACATACTTTTTTTAATAGTGACAAGAGGACTTGTGATGAGGCACAAATTGTTGAAATGGCCATCCAGTCAATTCAAATTATTTTCAACAATGTGTTCAAATCTGTTTTTTTTTTTTTTTTTT
>MJUU01044587.1:35352-45409 GCA_002080025.1 Modiolus philippinarum | reverse complement strand
AGTTGGGTTGACAATAGTATTTACTTCTTTCTATGTAAGTTGCATCAAACCACGGCAATTTTTGTTCCTTGTTTCAAAGTCCATAACACTGTCAAATGACAAAGCATGGATATTACAGTTTACTTAATGGTTTGACGCATGTTAATCAAAAGATGCTGGAATAGGTATATTTGGCTTGAATTTTTAACAAATATTCTATTATTGATAATCTAAATAAATTGAGTGCTGCCAGAATTTATGCCTACTAAATAAAAATTCTTATTTAGTTAAGAAAGTAGTAAAAAGATTATCAAAATGTAAGAACATGTAACCGTGCTTGTTAAAATTCGTAGAGACTTACAGTCGGTATGTAACAATTTAATATAAAGAAATGGATATACAGAAAATTGCTTGTAAGATAGAAATATGTTTATGTATACGCACAATATTTTGATGACCGTTTTTCTTAAGCAATAAAAAATAATCTTTACCTCCTCAGAGGTACATTCTAGTTGTAAAACAAGTATGACTCTTACATTTATTGTAGATACAATAATAGGAAACGACATGCCGAATGATCATTGAATGTTTGGGGTATGCTCTATAGGCATACAAAACAAATGTTACCTCATCCAAGCATACCCGTAGGGATGTGAAGGATGAGGGTCATTCTTATAATGAGCCTGAGGCTCGAAAAGTGTATTATATTCCCACCCTATCTTCCATTCCCTCCCTTACAATTACATTGTTGGTACAAACAAACTTTGAATAATGACACGTGAATACAACGCATGGGCTTTTATATGACAAGGTCATAGGTAAGGTCATATGTTATGGGGTCGTGATTTTGACCTCTTTGAATAGAGATTTGTATGTGTATCTCGTCACAGTGCTCTAATCAATATGCAATATAATACACTTTTCGAGCCTCAGGCTCATTATAAGAATGACCCTCATCCTTCACATCCCTACGGGTATGCTTGGATGAGGTAACATTTGTTTTGTATGCCTATAGAGCATACCCCAAACATTCAATGATCATTCGGCATGTCGTTTCCTATTATTGTATCTACAATAAATGTAAGAGTCATACTTGTTTTACAACTAGAATGTACCTCTGAGGAGGTAAAGATTATTTTTTATTGCTTAAGAAAAACGGTCATCAAAATATTGTGCGTATACATAAACATATTTCTATCTTACAAGCAATTTTCTGTATATCCATTTCTTTATATTAAATTGTTACATACCGACTGTAAGTCTCTACGAATTTTAACAAGCACGGTTACATGTTCTTACATTTTGATAATCTTTTTACTACTTTCTTAACTAAATAAGAATTTTTATTTAGTAGGCATAAATTCTGGCAGCACTCAATTTATTTAGATTATCAATAATAGAATATTTGTTAAAAATTCAAGCCAAATATACCTATTCCAGCATCTTTTGATTAACATGCGTCAAACCATTAAGTAAACTGTAATATCCATGCTTTGTCATTTGACAGTGTTATGGACTTTGAAACAAGGAACAAAAATTGCCGTGGTTTGATGCAACTTACATAGAAAGAAGTAAATACTATTGTCAACCCAACTGTGTTTTTTTTACACCTACAAGACCGTAAACATTAAAACATTGTTCCGCATGTCGTTTTCTACTATTGTATCTACAATAAAATGTAAACATCGTAATAACAATGTACATTTTATACTACTAAATATACCTTAAAACTTGATACAATGCAATATCACAAGTATATTGACTAGAAACTAAAATATATACTGCACATGGAAAGAAATGGGTAGAAAGAGGAAATTTTTCCGTCTACAGAAAGCGATAGTGAGTCTGTTATGTTATTGCAAATTAAAATTGTAAGTGGTATTTGTACAGCATTCGATTTGGATTTTTTCATCAAATTTTGTTTACAATGATTGGCAGCCACGAATCATGGCTGCCAATCATTGTAAACAATGACTACTCCGAATGGCCACGGCTGTTCCTTAGGAGGCAACGACTAACCATAGTTATACGAGGGCTGTCCGTAAACTTCGTGGACAATCTGAATAAAAATTGCTAAAAAAGGATAATGTATATGAAACTAATATTTTCAGTTAGAATGTGTTTTCAAAGTACCCGTAATTATTATTACAGTTGGGTGCTGAGGGAACATTCCATCCGAGTGCACTCAAAAAGCGTTCCTCGCGTGCACTTCGTGTGCACTTGAAAGTGAATCTATGACAGCCTAGAGTGAACTTGTGACCACTTTCAAGTGCACTTGAAAAGAAGATGCGATCGCGGGAGTGATCGCAAAGTGCACTTGACGTGAACTTCGTGGCAGCTTTGGATTGCTTTTAGCGATTGGTCAGTTCAAAACACGTGATATTAATATGACGAAATTAACTTTAAGCAAAAAGTATGAAAACACGACGACTTAATTCTCTTTTTAATCTAAAACCAAAATGGCATTATAAATGTTAGCGTTCTTTTGTTTTATTTATACATTCCATGCTTACGTCACATTATATTCTTCATAAATCTTTCAAAAAGGCCGTATTTTATCGAGGTCAATACAAAGCAGACTTGTATTATACACCCGGAGCACAAACTCGTAAAATGCTGAAGTTGTCTGGTATCTATTATTCCTGTTAACACTGCATTCAGAATTTACAATTCAACAAATTCGTATCTTCTGCAGTTTTAATATTTTTAAATATTTAAGGAATTTGATATAATATTTTGTGCGTAGAATTTTATAAATTGAAAAACCATGTGCCAACTTCATTGACTGATAGTTGACGATCATGGTCAATAACACTCCGTACTCGCAGTTTTGTGATTTATGAAAACATGCCTGTTTCAAATAATTTATCTAGCCTTAAAAACTGATCCAAATAACAAAATACCGAGGTTCCTGTGAATTTAGGTTCTGCATATGCGCATTTCGACAACTTATGTCAAAATGTGTTGTAAAATTTGATCATCAATGGATACACACGTTTGTATGCTTTTTTTAAAACTATTTCGCTAATTTGTTGGTATTTTAGGATATTTCCCGATGTATGAGAAAAACTAGACGCACGTTACTGCTCCGCGAATTAAAAAAGTTTTCTAGAATTGCCGATTCTGTCTAGAAACTTTAAAAACTCAGTAAATTTGCCATTTCAAATTACTTGAAGTTGAAATTTTACCATTTTTATGTTTAAATAAAAGTGACAACAAAAGTCCGAATCGATCAAAGGAAGAGACCAGTAAGGAAAATCCGTATAACATTCGACTAAATCAGGGGAACACAATATTTAATTTAATAAAAACATCGCAATGTCATTTTCATTTGACAGTTCACTGAATTTTACAAAATAATTACAAACCAATAAATATAAGATAACACTTTTGACATGTTATATTCGTAGTGCCACGGGTCACTATTCCAGGGCTTTTTAAGAAGTCAAATATGCAATTTCGAATGTAACATTTCACCAACTTTCAAATATATAAATTCTTACTAAAGTAGAGCGGCAGAGACCAATTTTTTCATTTTTTACTGACTGACCTTTGACCCCCAATTTATCCCCCTTTCTACCACATTTGATTTTTACGACAAACAATTTTGAAATGTACACGACCTAAGCTCTCCAAAAAGGTATAGATATCGAATAGGGTGTGTGGGTCATTTAAATTTCAAAATTTCTGGATAATATTATGCTTTTTAGCATTTCAAGGCATAAAAATTATACACTAGAAATTCATTTTATTACTTAGCAAATTCAAATGTAAATAAACATGTCGTCAGGATTTGTGACGTCACTTATAATGTAAATTGACGTTCCTTTGATGTTATAATAAAAAGCTATCTTTTAAGGTCAAAAATATTTCAAGATATTTTTCCTGGTTGTGATATTCAAAATGAGAAAATTTAATCTAAACAATTGAAAACAATATTTAGTAAGTGCTAAATTTTGTAAATCAACCTGTGTTAGCACGTATATCACGTAACCTAGCATGTTGCAAGTCGGATTTATAGACAACACGAAAAGTATATGAATTAAATTTTAAAAATCCAAATATGACTCTGTTTTATTTATTTGTTGCAACTTACTCGATTATTGTATCTTTAGTTTGATTCTTATTTAAAAATAGTGAATGCAAAAGGATTGACGGGTTGATTTGCAACAAAAATCGACAAATATTCGCTATGTTCGTACACAGATGGGGCTCGCACTCACACAATATTTCGCATAGCAAGGAAATAAGTAGAACATGTTTTATTTAGAGTGAGTGCATGACTCACTTTGAACTTGTCTAATTTTCATGGAGGCCCTCTTCTAAATATTCAAATAAAAACATTGTAATATTGAAAACAGTTATACAATAACATGCGTATTATTATATAATGTACATTTTATTTCAAATAACGTGTTGTTCATATTACTAACTACTTAACGAAGTCGCTGTATTCTTCCGTGAATGTCCTTTGCCATGAAAGACAATTGTATTTTACAGAAGAATTGGGTTTTATTCCCCTAGTGTGAGAAGTTCTATGCATTTTAGACAAGTTTTACTCGTAAAAAGAAGGAATTTCCTACTCATGAAAGTTATCCCTGATCTTTAATATTGTCTCGTATAAGTACCCATTACTGAGTTTTCTATTGAGACCTTCATCATCAACATCAGTCGTCATAAGATCGTCATTATTATATGTTTTGCAAGTCTATGTATTAGTTTCATCAAAGGTTTTAGTCGTGCAAAAACACTGTCCTTAGTTGGCTATGGAGTAATTATTGTAAATATAACCACCCACAGAACCAAACTTAACTTTTTCTAATATTTTGATCAAGCTCAAATCCGTCCAACATCTACAACCTTTGTTCATTGCAACCATGATTTTGCTGAAATGTTTTTAAAAATGAATGAAAGGACATACAAGAAATCACAGTTTTCTGTTGCTTTTGCACCTAATTTGTTTGCTTGTTTGTTTTTTTTTTGTCCTTTGGATTTCGACTCTTGACAATTCTTTTTGGTAATTTTGTTATTACCCTCATTTGCTATTCTACTTAAACTGTTTTAAATGTGTTGTCTGATGCAGATTTGCAAACCACAGTCATATGCAATCAATCAGGTTTTATCTGCTCCATACTTTCAATTTCTAATTAATATTCAATCGAAATCATGGTTGAATAGCCTTTTCGTGGTTTACAATGACGGGTCATTTTATTTTGCAAGCGATATTCTTGAATTATAGAGCATCTCAAACATTTTCTATACAACCTTATAAGATGCAGCTATCTAGTTTAGAAATATTAAAAAACGTATAGCATATACAAGAAGAACAGAGTTTATAATCTAACTCGAACATTTTACTTACAATGCATGGATCCGAAAAGCGTAAAAATCATACCATATCTGCTGCCTGTATGTTGTGTTGGCATTACCTCTGATTTTCCCGGAAAGGGAACCAGAACGAAAACAAACAAAAATCAAACATAACAAGCAAAAAACATAAAAAAAAGGATAAAAAAACAAAACAAATGAACAAACGAAAAAAAAAACCAAGAAATGAAAACGAAAAAAAGCAAATCACCCCAAAAAACAAGAAAAAGAACAGAACAGAAAAACAAGTAGTAAAAAAATAACGCAAAACAACATAAAATAAAATAAACAATCACAAATATTTGTTAACGTCCAATGTAAAAACGACTTAAGCTTCCTTATTGACAAGTGTCTGTTAGACTGCGCTTTATATATACTTATTTAGACCGTGGGGGCTTTTCAGTTTTACGAACTACTGGCAATACTAATCACACGCACCTTTCTCAATACAAATCAAACACACCCTCACATTAAATCGTAAATATATCAAAAAAAAAGAACGATTTGCCTTGAATACATTGTGTATAAATAATTTTAAGCGTAAAGCAGCAAAACTAACAAGGGGTGTATTTAGAAACTACAAAATCGTTAATCAACTGAATGAATTTGATCGTTTAATTTAATAATAGGCTGACTGACAGACTAAGTACGAAATATTTACGGATTGCATATTGTAATTTTAATCAATTTAAATGCATTTAAAGCACAATTGGTTAGTGCTTTGACACAAAATTACCATCGAACTTGTTAAATAGGGCGTACAGTTTACCTTAAGACAATAACTGCATGTTGAAATTGTTTATTTTGTGTTAAATTCGAGAAAAACGCCAATTTTTGGGTTGATTTAATGGGTATTTTCTAATCTTCTATAAAAATAGAACGCAAATTCGAGGAATGATCTAACGTGAAAAGTGTTTCAGCAATTATCTCTTTTTCATGTAATAATGCCATTTGTAGATAAGTTTGCGTTTATTAGATAACAAGCCCGAAAGATTAGTTGGGGTGTCGACATTCCGTTTAGGGTCCTGTCATTCAATTGCAATTATCACATTGTTTCTACAACATTTCATTTTTACGACAGACATATTTCAAAAACATAATAATCAAGCAATCCAAAACGACTGAGAAATCAAATAGGGTATTTGGGTCATTTAAACTTTTTAAATAAGCGACTTTTGCTTAATTCGCCGCTCTACTACTAGGTTAAGGTTTACGAATATACAAAATATAAATATATATAACGTTGTTTTTATTTTTATTTATCCTTGTCAATGAACTTTATGAACAACAGTCGTATTTCTACTGCTTGAGAAAGCGGTTATCAAAATAATATACATAATCATATTTCTAGTGTACTAGAAATTTTCAGAAGATCCATTCCTTACTTTTAGAGTGTCACATACCGACTATAACTCAATTCCGAATTTTCGCAGGCAAGGTTACATGTTCCTACGTTTGGTTTAATCCTTTCACTCTTTCTTAACTTATTAATTCTTAACGGAATTTTATTTAGTAGGCCGTTGTTCTGCCAGGGCTAAATTTATTGTTTCTAGGCATTCGTATTCAGTCTTGTTGTGTGTATAAGTGTCACCTCTATATTGCAATGTTCAAAACATAGTAAGTTAAGATAAGCATTTCAATATTTATTTGTATTTATATTTTATTGTTTAGCTTTATTGTTTTGTTTTTATTTTCAGCGAGTAAGTATCAAAACAGAGTAGGATGAGTATAAATTATCAAAATTAAAATCTTTGATTCAAATACCAGTTAAATATATCTTATCTTAAACCACTAAGTAAATTGTAGTTTTCATAATTTGTCACTTGACATTGTTATCCATAACGTATATGGACATTTTTACAAGAAAAAAGTTGCTTTCATAAGATTTTATTGGAATATATCACTTTGATTTGATGCGACTTGCATAGAACGGGAGTTGTATTGTAAGTACAATTGACAAATCTTCTGTGTCAGTAACTAACAAAATACCGAAGTTACTGTTAATTTATTTTCTGCATATGCGCATTTTGACAACTTATGCCTCATCAGTGCAGATCAAAGCAAAATATTTGGAAGTGAATTAACCGGAAAACATGTTAAAGCTCGGAAATAAAAAAACGACATTAAGAACTAAAGCACTCCAAGTGTGAACTCCCATGAAAACAGGAAGTGACATCTGGTGCTTCGGAAGGGAAAGCATTTTCTGCTCCACTAGTGACACCAGTCACACGATCATTGAGGTATATATTGTCTTGAAAGCTCTGATTTGAAGCTGATTGGAATTGCAATTTTCTAACCCTTAGACAAAACAAATAAAAATCCATGGTACGTTTTATTACTCTAACCCTCAAACAGTACCAAGATAAAAAATTGAAAAGCTGCTGTAAGTCTCTGGAGTATTCAAACATAAACCAGGACAAACCAGTAGCACAAACATTACCAACGTAGACAAAACTTAAATTTCACAGTATGATATATAAGACAATACAAAAAGCTTAAACTACTGACACTGTGAACTCCCATAAAAACCGGGACTGACATCAGGTGTCCCGGAAGGGTAAGTATGTCCTGCTCAACTAGTGGCACCCGTCACACTATCAGTGAGTCAATCCAGGGTTGAGTCAAAACTGGTTATGTCAAATCCGTGAAGACGTGAAATCTAGCTGAAAATGTCCGTGTTCATTTGAGACACAGACACGTCATATCTGTTAATGATATCATGGTGACGGCCATAGAATTTCTGAAGGTATGAAAGTAACTAAGGCTGAACAAAACCCTTACTAAGCAGCTTTTGGGACAGTGTTTTTGCTCTGTTCAAAAGATCACTGTATAAACTACATGCTCGACAGTAACGAATCAACTGTGAAATGTACATTCCATAGGCTGGAGAGGTAGTAATATTGCTGCTCAAAAAGGTTAGTTCACAGTTGGGAAGTTCAAGTCATCACGTTTGTTATATAGCTTAGATTTCAAACATCCATCTTCGTCAATGTATATCAAAAGTTCTAATTACGAAGTTGAAGTAGGTGTATCTGTAGTCTCTTTATTTTCAAGCTCATTGGGATAGATCTGGTGTAAAAATTCCATGAATTTTGGATTATTAAGAGGAAGTAAATCGTTTATGTAGCGGAAGCTGAAATTAAAGGACTGAGCTAAATGCTTTTGTTTTTTTCTGTGTAAACACTTGGCCTCATACGAAAAAAGATCAACTAAAAGTGGCGCGCAGTAAGTTCCCATGGGAATCCCGATTGTCTGTTGAAAAACGCGGCCTCAAAATTCGACAAAAATAGTGTCAGTTACAAATTCCAACATCTTGATTACATTATTCTCTGTGTACTTCATGTTTAACTCAGTGTGGTTCTTAACAAAATATGTTTTGTCCCCATGGGAACTTACTGCGCGCCGGTTTTAGCTGATCTCCTTCTTTTCTCGTATGAGGCCAAGTTTTTATAAGGGCTTACTCAGAAAAAACAAAAAGATTTAGTCCAGTCCTTTAATTTCAGCTTCCGCTACATAGACGATGTACTTTCTCTTAATAATCCAAAATTCAAGGAATATTTACACCAGATCTATCCTAATGAACTTGAGACTACTGACACACCTACTTCAGCTTCGTACTTAGATGTGTTTATATACATTGATGAAGTTAGACGTTTGAAATCTAAGCTATATGACAAACGTGATGATTTTAACTTCCCAATTGTGAATTTTCCCTTTCTGAGCAGCAATATACTTAGCTCTCCAGCCTATGGAGTGTACATTTCACAGTTGATTCGTTACTGTCGCGCATGTAGTTTATACAGTGAGTTTTTGAATAGAGCAAAAACACTGTCCAAAAAGTTGCTTAGTCAGGGATTTGTTCAGCCGTTGTTGCTTTCATCCCTTCAGAAATTTTTTGGCCGTCATCCTGATATTATTGACAGATATGACCTGTCTGTGTCCCAAATGAAAATGGACATTTTCAGCTAGATTTCACGTCTTCGCGGATTTGACATAACCGGTTTTGACTCAACCCTGGATTGACTCACTGATAGTGTGACGGATGCCGCTAGCGGAGCAAGACATGCTTACCCTTCCGGAGCACCTGATGTCACTCTCAGTTTTCAAGGGAGTTCACACTATGGTGCCTTAGTTTTTGGTGTCTCACGTCCTTGTTTTGTCTTTGTTTTTCTCTGTTGCCATTTTTGTCATGTCTTTGGATTTCGATTTTTGCGGTCTTCGTTTCCCTTGTTCCTTCGGTATTATACTGCCGTTGTTTTGTCTATAGACATTGTTATCCATAACGTATATGGACATAGTTGTCTCTGCGGAGGCTAAGGGCAACCTCTGTTACGTATGTTACTGCCCAAGTTTTAACGGTCGTCAGAGTATTTTACAGATAAAGACATATGTTTCTATTGTACTAGCAACTTTCAGTAGAATCATATCTTAATATCAGATTGTTACAATCGAATTTGGACAAAATTCCTACTTTTCACAGGCAATGTTACATGTTCTAGCATTTCGATTATCTTTTTTACATTTCCTTAGAAGCACTTTATTTGTTGATTCTAGGCTTAGTATGTATGCTCATTTTCCTTTTTTCTCTGTTGTCTCTACAAGTGCTACCTCTATATTTCAATGATCCCAGATTTAAATATTTAGTTTAGTTTCATATTTTATTGATTTCCTTGATTGTTTGATTTTCCTTTTCCTTTTCGGTAAGTACCAA